>SJXQ01011762.1:384544-677635 GCA_006408695.1 Aepyceros melampus
CTTTGGCATAGTCAATAAAGCAGAAATAGATGTTTTTCTGGAACTCTCTTGCTTTTTCCATGATCCAGCAGATGTTGGCAATTTGATCTCTGGTTCCTCTGCCTTTTCTAAAACCAGCTTGAACATCTGGAAGTTCATGGTTCACGTATTGCTGAAGCCTGGCTTGGAGAATTTTGAGCATTACTTTACTAGCATGTGAGATGAGTGCAATTGTGCAGTAGTTTGAGCATTCTTTGGCATTGACTTTCTTTGGGATTGGAATGAAAACTGACCTTTTCCAGTCCTGTGGCCACTGCTGAGTCTTCCAAATTTGCTGGCATATTGAGTGCAGCACTTTCACAGCATCGTCTTTCAGGATTTGAAACAGCTCCATTGGAATTCCATCACCTCCACTAGCTTTGTTCGTAGTGATGCTTTCTAAGGCCCACTTGACTTCACATTCCAGGATGTCTGGCTTTAGGTGAGTGATCACACCATCGTGATTATCTGGGTTGTGAAGATCTTTTATGTACAGTTCTTCTGTGTATTCTTGCCACCTCTTCTTAATATCTTCTGCCTCTGTTAGGCCCATACCATTTCTGTCCTTTATCGAGCCCATCTTTGCATGAAATGTTCCTTTGGTATCTCTAATTTTCTTGAAGAGATCTCTAGTCTTTCCCATTCTGTTGTTTTCCTCTATTTATTTGCATTGATTGCTAAAGAAGGCTTTCTTATCTCTTCTTGCTATTATAGCATGGGCAGCTGTGATGGCACACATAGCACGGCTGAAAGGAGCTACCCTGCAACCGAGGTCAGGGACGGCGGCCGGGAGGGGCTACCCCATGGCCAAGGAGCAGTGGTTGTGGGGGCACAGGAGTGCCTAGAGGAGCTACTGCATGTTCAATGTCAGGAGGGGTGGCAGTGAGGAGATACCCCTCGTCCAAGATAAGATAAACCCAAGTAAGAAGGTAGGTGTTGCAAGAGGGCATCAGAAGGCAGACACACTGGAACCATAATCACAGAAAACTAGCCAGTCTAATCACACTAGGACCACAGCCTTGTCTAACTCAATGAAACTAAGCCATGCCCATGGGGCCACTCAAGATGATTGGCGGGTCATGGTGGAGAGGTCTGACAGAATGTGGTCCACTGGAGAAGGGAATGGCAAACCACTTCAGTATTCTTGCCTTCAGAACCCCATGAACAGTATGAAAAGGCAAAATGATAGGATACTGAAAGAGGAACTCCCCAGGTCAGTAGGTGCCCAATATGCTACGGAGATCAGTAGAGAAATAACTCCAGAAAGAATGAAGGGATGGAGCCAAAGCAAAAACAATACTCAGCTGTGGATGTGACTGGTGATAGAAGCAAGGTCCAATGATGTAAAGAGCAGTATTGCATAGGAACCTGGAATGTTAGGTCCATGAATCAAGGCAAATTGGAAGTGGTCAAACAGGAGATGGCAAGAGTGAACGTTGACATTCTAGGAATCAGCGAACTAAAATGGACTGGAATGGGTGAATTTAACTCAGATGACCATTTTATCTACTACTGCAGGCAGGAATCCCTCAGAAGAAATGGAATAGCCATCATGGTCAACAAAAGAGTTCAAAACTCAGTACTTGGATGCAATCTCAAAAATGACAGAATGATCTCTGTTCATTTCCAAGGCAAACCATTCAATATTATGGTAATCCAAGTCTATGCCCCAACCAGTAATGTTAAGAAGCTGAAGTTGAATGGTTCTATGAAGACTTACAAGACCTTGTAGACTAACACACAAAGAAGATGTCCATTTTGTTATAGGAGACTGGAATGCAAAAGTAGGAAGTCAAGAAACACCAGGAGTAACAGGCAAATTTGGCCTTGGAAGATGGAATGAAGCAGGGCAAAGACTAATAGAGTTTTGCTAAGAAAATGAACTGGTCATGGTAAACACCCTCTTCCAGCAACACAAGAGAAGACTCTACACATGGACATCACCAGATGGTCAACACCAAAATCAGATTGATTATATTCTTTGCATCCAAAGATGGAGAAGCTCTATATAGTCAACAAAAACAAGACCAGGAGCTGACTGTGGCTCAGATCATGAACTCCTTATTGCCAAATTCAGACTTAAATTGAAGAAAGTGGAGAAAACCACTAGACCATTCAGGTATGACCTAAATCAAATCCCTTATGATTATACAGTGGAAGTGAGAAATAGATTTAAGGGCCTAGATCTGATAGATAGAGTGCCTGATGAACTATGGAATGAAGTTCGTGACATTGTACAGGAGACAGGGATCAAGACCATTCCCATGGAAAAGAAATGCCTAAAAGCAAAATGGCTGTCTGGGGAGGCCTTACAAATTGCTGTAATGTAGTGGTTTCTAAATTTTACCATGTCTCAGAGTCACTGGTGATGCTTGTTTAAAACTATAGATTCTTAGGTGTCATCTCAGATAAGGTGGAGTCATCAAATCTGCATTTTTAACAAGCTTCCTAGATATTTAGAATGCAGCTTACATTTTATGTAGTAAAGTTTTCCTAAGAAACAAACCCAATAGAAATACACACACACACACACACACACACACACACACACACACGTATATAGACTTTCCTGGTGGCTCAGACAATAAAGAATCTGCCTGAATTGTAGGAGACCTTCCCTCAGTCAGGAAGATCCCCTGGATAAGGGAATGGCCACCCACTCCAGGATTCTTGCCTGGAGAATTCCATGGGCTGAGAAGCCTGGTGAGCTACAGTCCATGGGGTCGCAAAGAGTCGGACTTGACTGAGCAGCTTCACTTCACTTCATGTATATATATGAAAAGAGAGAGGGAGAGATTGATTTATTTGGGGGAATTGTTTCATGTGATTATTGGAGCTGTCATGACTGAAACCTGCAGGACACACTGCAGACTGGAAATTCAGACAAGAATCGATGCTACCAAGTTGAGCCTGGATTATGCAATCAGCAGGCTAGAAATTCATGGAGGATTTCTATGATTTATTAGGAGAATTCCTCCTTCTCTGGGAAACCTGTCATTGTCCTTAAGTCATTTAACTGATAGAGAGTGATCTGCTTACTCCGTTTACTGATTTAAATGTTAGTCACATTTTAAAAATACCTTCACATCAGCATCTGGACTAGTTTTTGGCCAAACAGCTGGACACTGTAGGCTATCCAAGGTGACACATAACATTAAACATCACAGTATGAGATCCCACTTCAAGAAAAATTTAGATACTATGAGAAAGTAGAGATGTAGCTGAGGCTTCAGTCTTTAGACTGAGAAAAAAACACTTATGAAAAGCTTGAAAAATCAACTATAGTTAACAGTTGTAGGTCCCAGGAAAGCTGCCAGTGGTAGATGGTGAAGGAATGATAAGCCTAGATCAGGCTTGGAAGAGGTAGAAAGGTTTATAATTTTTTTAGGCATAAATATCAAGATCAATGTTATAATCTTCTGAAGGTTAAACATTATTCAACTTTTGCTTCTCAAAAGCTAAATGCAACTCAAGAGCCCTAGAAGATGATGAGGGTGTGAGAAGAATAAGTGATTGATTTAAAGAGTGAAACAAGCACTCTTTTTGCTTCTTTCAACACTAGGAGCTGAAATAAGTAAAAAGAAAGTGAAAGTGAAAGTCACTCAGTCGTGTCCAACTGTTTGTGAGCCATGGACTATACAGTTGGTGGAATTCTCCAGGCCAGTATACTGGAGTGGGTAGCCTCTCCCTTCTTCAGGGGATCTTCCCAACCCAGGGATCAAACCCAGGTCTCCCTCATTGCAGGCAGATTCTTTACCAGATGAGCCACAAGGGAACCCAAAATCAGTTCAATTCAGTTCAGTCGCTCAGTCGTGTCCGACTCTTTGCACCCCATGAATCGCAGCACGCCAGGCCTCCCTGTCCATCACCAACTCCCGGAGTTCACTCAGACTCATGTCCATTGAGTCCATGATGCCATCCAGCCATCTCATTCTCGGTCGTCCCCTTCTCCTTCTGCCCCTAATCCCTCCCAGCATCAGAGTCTTTTCCAATGAGTCAACTCTTTGCGTGAGGTGGCCAAAGTAGCCCAAAATAAGCAAAGATATTAATATTTACCTTTAATGTTCTATATGTTTCTGCTCTTTGTGAGTAAAAGCTAATGAATACAAGGGGGAAAGCCAACACAGAAGCTAATTCTAGTTCCCAGTTGCTGCCCAGGGACTGGAACCAAGACTGATGGGTTAGCTGTTGGGAAGAAGAAGCCAAAAGTAACCTTTTCAAGCTGATATCATTTCAGAAACATGCTCTGCACCATATACATTATCTTATTTAGTTCAAACAGCTTCTTACAGGTTTTTACAGATGAGAAACTTGAATTGCAAATGCTTTAGGTAAATTACCTAAAATCAGACAGCATTTTAGAAGTAGATCCACAGTTCAGATCCAGGTCTCTCTGACTTGAAAACTCGTTCTCTCTCTGCTTCATCATTCTGCCTCTGGAAAAGAGGAAGGGAACAGAAGTCACGAGGGAAGGTGCTGTGTCAAATTTGCCCAGTCTGCTTCTGTCCACAGGGGGCCTCTCAATTCTGAATCCCACCTTCCTGGGCATGCCTGATTCTCATAGACTAGTAGACTAGCTCAGCCTCATTGTCCCAGCTTCTTGTGAATGGGTGGGAGTATCCAAGGAAGTCTGGGGCCTGGGATCTTGGGAGCCAAGATTGGGTGTGGGGAAACAGCAAGGCTGGCCTGTGAGCTGCAGAGCTTGAAGGCAAACGTGTATGAAAATCAGTCCTCAGGTCAGGAGATCTAGCTATCAATCGAACCAAGGTGTCAACCCAATGGAGTGAGGAGGCACCCAGTCTGAGGCTGCAGGAAGGAAGTGAGGCTTGCCAAGCCAGAGCAAGACGCAGAAGAACAGAGGAGAGAGGGCATTCTCTTTTTGAGAAGGCTCCTAAGATAGTGAAAATCCACTAAATGGAATGATATAGGCCAAATATTTAAGGTATTGGCTCCCTTGTCACTTACAAGCTGTCTGATCTTTGGCAAGACTGTTTCTTCATGTGTACAGTGGACTTAAGGTTGAATGAACTAATGCATGTAAAATATCTAAACCTGTATTCCTAAGTGCTCACTAAAATTGCCTCTGTTTTTGTTAATTACTGTCAACCTTATTGAGAAGGGGCTTCCTAGGTGGCTCAGTGGCAAAGAATCTACTTGCAGTACAGGAGACATAGGTTTGATCCCTGGGTCAGGAAGATCTGCAGAAGAAGGAAATGGCAACCTGCTCCAGTTTTTTTTTGCCTGGAAGACTCCATGGACAGAGGAACCTGGTGGGTTACAGTCCATGGGGGTCACAAAGAACTGGAGACGATCGAGTGACTGGGTGCAGACGCACTGGTTGAGAAGACAGCTGTAAGGGGGTTGATGTTAATGCTGTGTGAGCCACAGCTGACACCGCATTCTCCCAGAGGATTCTGGGAAGTATACTCTTGCCCCCTCTCACTGAGATGCTGAAAGTTCAGCTTCTCTGCACACTGGTCCCTAGTTGAATCTCAAAGAGCTTTGGACAAAGTAGGAAACAGGAGCTTTATTGCTTTGCCAGGCATAGGGAGCCACAGTGGGCTGGTTTCTGTGAAACCATGTGTCCCAATTTGGCTAAAACAGTAGGAAGTTTTATTGTAATTGATCAAAGATGGCATGGTCAGCTCATGGACGTTCCTTTGATGGGTTAGTGGTGAGGTCCATAGGAGTGAGCATCATCAGTCTTCAGGTCCAGCTGGTCTGGGGTCTACCTGCCTGTGGGGCAGCATACCATCGTTAATCACTTACCTTCTCCCACCTGGAAGTGGTTTCAGTATCTATAGAATAAGTCAAAGATACGTTGTGTGATGAGATGGTTGGATGGCATCATCGACTCAATGGACATGAGTCTGATCAAACTCTGGGAGACTGTGAAGGACAGAGGAAGCCTGGCATCCTGCAGTGCATGGGGTCACAAAGAGTAGACACCACTGAGCGACTAGACAACACCATTAGTTGTGTTTCCCTGTTGATAGGGAAACAAGACCTTGTCCCAAGGCTGCTCTTGATTGCTGTTTCTCCATGGTCTCACATCCCCTCCCTTCCTTAATTAACAACAGCTTGAATCTGCCCATTGAAACTCAGGGAAGGTCATGGAGGCTGAATAAAGACTGTCTCCTATAGTCAGTGAAATGGGGACAAAGAACAGCCTTGTGCCCAGGAGCCCCACCGGGCCCTGCACAATATCACTTATGTTGCAGACAATCAGACCACAGAGAGTCCGTGACAGGGTCTCACAGGTCCCCAGGTGGGGCACAGGGCTATCGCTACTATTTGCAGAGTTTCTGGAGCTAAATGGAGGTACCAGCAGATATATCCTGAAGGAGAACTATGATAGAAGAAATGCAAATTTATCTTCCATCAGAGGATAATGCTGAAAAACTGATTCTGATGCTGAAAAACTGATTCTCCTCCCCCCCAACCCCCATGGATGAGAAATAAATTTAAAGTCTATCTTCTAAAGAAATTCTCTGAAAATGAGCAAGATTATTTTATAGAAAAATGTCCACTTTTATGAAAAAGAGCCAGTGCTCCTTTTTTTCTTTTTTTTTTGATCCAGTGCTTCTTATCACCCACTGCCAAAACCATCTTTTTCCATCTCACATTAGTAATGTAATAGGAGCTAGAGGAAACAAAAGGGTTTGACTTACAGTCAAAACCAGGAAAGGCTTACAGTCAAAACCAGGAAACTTACAGTCAAAAGCAGGAAATTTGAGGAACCAGGAGAGCTGAGAGTGGCAAGAACAGAGCGTATTCAGGAGTCAGCTAAAGGGGTTCCGCAAGACGGAGTGCGGACACTGACTGCGGCAGAGGGTTTGTTTGACATAGACGAGCCCGATCCCCTGAAAGAGCTAGATTAGGAGGGACAGAAAAGGGGTAACTGTTAAAATCTAGCGTGACCTCCTGAGAGCATGTGTTCTTCCAGAATCCTGAGCCTGAATGCACGTGTTAGATCTTGCTCAAGATCCCCCAGTCCTGGAGGTGGAGAGGATTGGTCTTTGGCAACCATATCCCTCTATTCCAACTCTTAGGAGGCTTTCTTCCCGGGAGGGCAAGCTTGTGCTGGTTCTCATCTACCCAAAATGCTTTCATCGCCCAGGCAGATGAACCAAGAGCTCTTTATCTGATTTTCTCCCCTACTTCTCCCTCTTGCTTACTTGCCTCCTGGAAAGGGAGAAAAAAAAAAAAAAAGAGTCTTAACCTTGAATGAGTCTTAATTTTGATTTCAGCCTGAAGACTGGCACAGTTATCTGTCAACATGTTGTGCTGCCTTAATGCCCAGGTGGATTTTGAAAATAGTTTAGGAATCACCTTGCTCCTCATATCCTACCAAAATTTATCATTTGAAATAAATTCCTCTGAGGTTTCTCAAGTGGTCATTTTGCTGTTCTTGTTGGGCTGAAGGACAGGAAATACTATCTGCATTTTCTTAAAATTAGGGTACCTCATAGAAGAACCCTTTTGTTTCCTCTAGCTCCTATTACATTACTAATGTGAGATGGAAAAAGATGGTTTTGGCAGTGGGTGATAAGAAGCACTGGATCAAAAAAAAAAGAAAAAAAGGAGCACTGGCTCTTTTTCATAAAAGTGGACATTTTTCTATAAAATAATCTTGCTCATTTTCAGAGAATTTCTTTAGAAGATAGACTTTAAATTTATTTCTCATCCATGGGGGTTGGGGGGGAGGAGAATCAGTTTTTCAGCATTTGTATTCAACAGGAGAATTTAGAATCTATGATTGGCTATATTTCTCTAATTTGTAAAGGATTAATTCACTGCTGACCTAAATCCTTTCACAGTAGCAAATCGAGAATTGTTTCCAAGCAACCAGAAATTGCTGACAGAGGATTCAGCCTTTCAGCATTTTTCACAAAAGCTGAGAGGTCTGTTCTGCTAGTCAGATGAATGGAAGATGTGTGATGAGAAGCCTGGGACCTCTGAAAGACCAGGAAAGCTGCTTCTAAGACTCCAGAACACAGCCTATGTCTATATAGTCAGGACCATGCTTTTTGGTTGGAAAAACATGCACAGCTCCATTTACTGAGAAATCCCGAAAAGACTCTTTATGTTATTCATATTCTGATTGAATATCAGTAATTGGTATATACAGAGCAGTTTCTGCAACAAAAAACATGCAACTAAATGCATTCAGTCTTAGGAATTGAAATTGTGTTTACTCTTTTGATAACCTGAATTTTCATATATTTGAGGAGCAGACTAAATGGGACAAAATAAGCTCAGACCAGTGCTAAACACACAGGAAATACTCTTGGAGGTAATTTCATCACTGGGGATGGAGGCATGAGGTCACCTTAATGGAAAATCAGGACAGCCCCATGAATAACAGGGAAGTCTTGTGTACTGAGCAAAAATGGATTTTTAAAAAATTTAATGGCATACTTCATTTTACAAATAAGAAAAGGAAGTTATTTGCCCAATTTCGGTGGTTGTCAAATTGAAATCTTAATTCCTAAATACTGAATTCTTCTCTACTTTATAGTGAATAGCATCCTAACCAAGTAGAAGTTCTCTAACAACTTCAAGGTTCCTAGTTTGATATATGGCAAAGCATTAGAGTCAGGTTGATCTGAATTTCTAAGAGGATATAAAATATAAATATTTTGTAACAGAAACAAATAAAGGAAACTCAGATGGCTCACTTGTAATTGCCACTTGAAAAGGTACTGTTTGAAATTGTATATATTTCAGTGTCTCCCAGACATCTATGTGTGTGTGCTAGTTGCTCAGTCATGTCCATCTTTTTGTGACCCCATGGACTATAGCCTGTCAAGCTCCTCTGTCCATGGGATTTTCCAGGCAAGAATATTTGACTGGGTTGCCATTTCCTTCTCCCCCAAATATCTATCTGATGACTATCCTTCAAAGAAACATGCTACAGGAGCTGCATAAAGTTCCTGCCATTGTAATCTCATGAATAAGTAAATATAACTACAGTTCTCACAATCTTCTATTTTGGCCTGACTTCTTTAGAATTTGCAGCCAAACAGTTGTGTAAAAGTCATCAGATTGTTGGCATGTCGTTTAAGTTTTTGAAAATCTCAAATATTTCCAACTGATGTTGTTTGTCTATTTCCCATTTTGAAAGAAATCTGCCATCTCCCATTTCCAAAAAGAGTTGCGAGTGGGTTTTCATCAGAAGAGGTTCTGGGCATGCATGTCAGTCAAAAGGCAAGTTTCCAATTTCAAGGTGATACAAAGTCATTTGAAGAAAATAACTTCACACTTGAGTGGCTTTTCAGTTTCTCATTTGATAGTATGTTAAAGACAGTGCAAAGTAAAGATGGGCAACACAGAAAAAACAAAACACCCACTCTTGGTGTCCATGATTAAATCAACATTTACATTAAAAACATTTCTTAGAAAATAGACTCTTCTGCCTACAACTTTAATTTTAAAAAGTTCAAAACCAGCTCACTTTTAATAGAAGTCGGACTACAGTCAGCAGAATTGTATGATTGCTTTCAGAGGCTTTAGTAAAAAGGGTATTGTGTTTATTTCCTGTTTTAAATATTTCTAATGCTATTTGTACCAGGTATATTTGTCACTGGCCCCATTTTCATCAGCAAATTTGAAGGGAAATGGCTATGGATTGGATGAATGAATTCCAAGGACTGCAGGAGTTTAGGGAACTATAAGTTGATGATTTGCTTGGCCAGTCAGCGTAATGCCTCAATTTTGCCTCATGAGTCCCCTACTCCACAAGATCCCTTCATTCTGTTTGACTCTCCTGCTCTTTTTGTCTTTTTTCTTTATCTCTCCCTCCCTTTTTGATCTTAGTTCCTTTATCTTAGATACAAACAATTAAGATAAGGAGGCTCTCCTCATAGCCGATCAGCATCCCTAGCTATCCACTTTGTTCTAGTACATATCTGCTCTGTCTCTGTTCACATCCCATTCACTTTCTCATCTCTAGTCATCTACTTGACTGTATTTAAAAATACCCCTAATGTACCATCTTTATGTTTAATTGATATAAACAAATTATATCTTTTGACCTCATTTGCCTTCTTTTGCTAACTTTAACAATTCAAAAATATTTTTTACTGAAAGATCTTGTAAATTCTGTTAGTTGTATTTCTCAACATCTCATTGTTTCTGTTGCTCTTATGAAAGGCATTTTGTTTTCTTATATTTTCTATTTAGTTTTTATTCTCTTTTGCAGAAGAAAGATATTGATTTTTGCATGTGGAAATAGTATCCATCATTATTTATTTAGATATCTTCTATCTTCTGTTCTTTTTTTTCCCCTTCCTTTCTGGGATTAATAATAAAGGTATTGGTATTTCTGCCTTTAAGCTTCATATCTCTTCTTTCATTCTTTCCATTTTTAAAAATACTTATCTGATGTCTTAAGAGAAAGCCCCTCAATGTAGTCTTCCAACTGACTAAGGCTTACTTCAATTGCATTTTCTCTTCACTTGAACCCACCCATCAAATTATTTCAACAGCTTAAATGTTAACTGAAAACTACGGAGTCAAAGTCACTGATGCTACATAGTGTAATCATGAGATCATAGCTGGGTGATCTCTGACCTAATCCCTCATGCAAAAACTTGTGAAAGATAATACATTTTTTTCTTAAAGATGCCACTAATTTTTACCCAGTTAGCTACACAACAGTTGATAACTAGACCATCACGTGCTTAGTCACTTCAATCATGTCTGACTGTGACCCCATGGACTGTAGCCCACCCCGCTCCTCTGTCCGTGGCATTTTCCCAGCAAGAATATTGGAGTGGGTTGCCATTTCCTTCCCCAGACCATCATGAGATGGTGGTAAATGAAGTTGCAACTTTGAGAGACAGATAAATAAAACTTCAGTCTAGATCTTGAAAAAATAAAAATAATCGAAAAGAGTTTAATCTAGACTTTAAAAGGAATGCTACACAACAGTTGATAACTAGACCATCACGTGCTTAGTCACTTCAATCATGTCTGACTGTGACCCCATGGACTGTAGCCCACCCCGCTCCTCTGTCCGTGGCATTTTCCCAGCAAGAATATTGGAGTGGGTTGCCATTTCCTTCCCCAGACCATCATGAGATGGTGGTAAATGAAGTTGCAACTTTGAGAGACAGATAAATAAAACTTCAGTCTAGATCTTGAAAAAATAAAAATAATCGAAAAGAGTTTAATCTAGACTTTAAAAGGAAAGCAAAAGCTGCCCAGACTGGTCTCAATACAGATGGCCTTTTCCCTGCTCTTACCACTCCATGGAGTCACAAGAGGCACAGCACAGTAGAAAGGCTGAACTCTCAGGGGCTTGCACATCACTAGATTCATCTGTGTGGACCGTTGAGGGGCACTTCTGTTCAGAGTGCTGTGTCCTGTTTAATAACAGAAGTAACTAGCCTCATTATGAATACATCAGCCTGTGCTTGTGTTTGCTCTTTGGATTCTCAGAGTGATTTTTAAAATACCCAGAGTGATTTTTAAAATACCTTTTTATAGGCTGAGAGCCTCTAAATGAGGACGTTCCGTTCCGTTCAGTCGCTCAGTCGTGTCCGACTCTTTGCGACCCCAAGAATCGCAGCACGCCAGGCCTCCCTGTCCATCACCAACTCCCGGAGTTCACTCAGACTCACGTCCATTGAGTCCATGATGCCATCCAGCCATCTCATCCTCGGTCGTCCCCTTCTCCTCCTGCCCCCAATCCCTCCCAGCATCAGAGTCTCTTCCAATGAGTCAACTCTTCGCATGAGGTGGCCAAAGCACTGGAGCTTCAGTTTTAGCATCATTTCTTCCAAAGAAATCCTAGGGTTGATCTCCTTCAGATTGGACTGGTTGGATCTCCTTGCAGTCCAAGGGACTCTCAAGAGTCTTCTCCAACACCACAGCTCAAAAGCATCAATTCTTCAGTGCTCAGCCTTCTTCAGAGTCCAACTCTCACATCCATACATGATCACAGGAAAAACCATAGCCTTGACTAGACGGACCTTAGTCGGCAAAGTAATGTCTCTGCTTTTGAATATGCTATCTAGATTGGTCATAACTTTTCTTCCAAGGAGTAAGCATCTTTTAATTTCATGGCTTTGATGCCATCCAGCCATCTCATCCTCGGTCGTCCCCTTCTCCTCCTGCCCCCAATCCCTCCCAGCATCAGGGTCTTTTCCAATGAGTCAACTCTTCGCATAAGGTGCCCAAAGTACTGGAGCTTCAGTTTTAGCATCATTCCTTCCAAAGAAATCCCAGGGTTGATCTCCTTCAGAATGGACTGGTTGGATCTCCTTGCAGTCCAAGGGACTCTCAAGAGTCTTCTCCAACACCACAGTTCAAAAGCATCAATTCTTCGGTGCTCAGCCTTCTTCACAGTCCAACTCTCACATCCATACATGACCACAGGAAAAACCATAGCCTTGACTAGACGGACCTTAGTTGGCAAAGTAATGTCTCTGCTTTTGAATATGCTATCTAGGTTGGTCGTGACTTTTCTTCCAAGGAGTAAGCGTCTTTTAATTTCATGCTGCAGTCACCATCTGCAGTGATTTTGGAGCCCCCAAAAATAAAGTCTGACACTGTTTCTACTGTTTCCCCATTTATTTCCCATGAAGTGATGGGGCCAGATGCCATGATCTTCGTTTTCTGAATGTTGAGCTTTAAGCCAACTTTTTCACTCTCCTCTTTCACTTTCAACAAGAGGCTTTTTAGCTCCTCTTCACTTTCTGCCATAAGGGTGGTGTATAAATACACATGAAAGACCTCTAGTAAATTTCTTACATTTTATAAATATTAGGTACTTAATGCATATAATAGGAATAATATTCATTTAGAGAAGGTGTTATTAGAATCTTTAAAACAAACAAGTACAATCCCTGTTGTCTTTGGCTTTTCCCTGAAATTTAAAAAGCATGTTAAAATATGGTATAATAAAGGCTTGATTAAGGCAATCAAAATGAGGGAACAATTATATATGTGGAGCCAGAGAACAGGAAAAAGAAAATTTCAGAGATGAGACTAGTAGCTCCTAAAAGATTCTACAGCAAAGAAAATGGTAAATGGAGTAAGAATTCCCTACCCTTTGGAATAGTATAGGCCACAAAGTTTCTGAGAACAGAGGCAGAAAATATGCATGAAGAGATAAGAAACGCCCAGTCACTGAACCTGGTCCTTTTTTTCTCTATGCAGCAGTGTATCATTGAAAAGTTTAAGCAGTGGGTGTATGATGCTATTTGCATTTCAGAAACAAAGATTGAAGAGTAGATTGTACTTCTGTCTCCATCTGTGCTAATAGAACTTTGCCCTTACAGTGGAAACAGTATAACCACTGGGTTACAGAATTACTTATAACAAAGGTATAGCTAAGACCCCCAGCTTTATGATTACTGCCTAACTTAAAATCAAAGCTCTGTTTGCAACTTAAATCCCCTCTGTGTCTATAGGATAATAGGCAATCTAAATTTTTCAGAAATGTTTATGTATTAGTGGAAAAATAAAATTTTTTCTACTCTTCTTACATGTCTGAGAAGTGACAGAAACTGGCGAGGACTGAAAGGCATACAGTTTAAAATAGTATGTTATTTGCACAATTTCAATTAACATCTGACTTATTTTTATTACTTTTAAATACAGAAGAGATAAAATATATGGAAATTGGATAAGCTTATCTTTTCTAGTTTATAAAGAATAGGAAATGCTTGAGAAAAGGAAACAATTAACATTATCATCAAAGTTATTTTATTTTCAGGATTTAGTGTCCAGATTATTAAATAAATAGCAAGAAATGAAGGACAAAAGGACAGAAAAAAGCAATAAAAATAGCTTTGGAAATAGACCATTTACCATCTTAATTTTTTCTTCAGAATTTGCCCTGTAGGACATGTCTATCCTTCTCTGAGAATTCTTTTAAAAACAAAAATATAGTCATTGGGCTTCTGAAAATGGAAAGATTACCCAGGTTGAGGAAGATTTCCTCTTTTTTCCACTTTAATGTATGTCTTTTATCAATAGGTCCAAGTTCACATCAGTGCTTCATCGAGCTGCATGGAGTGTTGATAAGCACGGAGTGTTGATAAGCATGACTTGCCTGCCACTGCTGGAGCAGAGCTCAGCAGAACCAAGGCTGCAGCCCTGGCCTCAGACCAAGACTGGCTTAGTGTCTCCCCCATTGGATGGTCTGTTTTTAAATCCAGGATTAAGTGTGAAGATTCTTTTACAGGCTGAGCAAAACAGTAGTTGTGCCATCTTTTGTTAGGATTTCTTGGTAACTCTTTTACAGCCATCTCACTTTCAAAACATCTGTAACCTTATGTTGTAGATGTGGCTCTTGTGAACTCATCTAACTGAGTTTTATCCAATTCAGAACTATTTTTCTTTAAGTTAGATCATTTACTCCAGTTATAGTAAATGAAATTACTCATGTATTCCTTGTGCATTCATACTAAGTCGCTTTAATTGTGTCTGACTCTTTGAGACCCTATGAACTGTACCCACCAGGCTCCTGTGTCCATGAGATTCTCCAGGCAAAAATATTGAAATGGGTAGCTATTCCCTTCTCCAGGGGATCTTCCAAACTAGGGATCAAATTTGTATCTCCTGCATTGGCCGGCAGATTCTTTACCACTGGTGCCTGGGAAGTTACTCATACATGGGTTTCAGTTAAGTTCAGTTGCTCAGTTGTGTCCAACTCTGTGACTCCATGAACCACAGCATGCCAGGCCTCCCTGTCTATCACAAACTCCTGGACTCTACCCAAACCAATGTTCATTGAGTCGGTGATGCCATCCAGGCATCTCCTGCCCCCAATCCCTCCCAGCATCAGGGTCTTTTCCAATGAGTCAGCTCTTTGAATCAGGTGGCCAAAGTATTGGAGTTTCAGCTTTAACATCAGTCCTTCCAATGAACACCCAGGACTGATCTCATTTAAGATACACTAGTTGGATCTCCTTGAGGTCCAAGGGACTCTCAAGAGTCTTCTTCAACACCACAGTTCAAAAGCATCAATTTGTCAGTGCTCAGCTTTCTTCACAGTCCAACTCTCACATCCATACATGACCACAGGAAAAACCATAGCCTTGACTAGACAGACTTTTGTTGGCAAAGTAATGTCTCTGCTTTTGAATATGCTATCTAGGTTGGTCATAACTTTCCTTCCAAGGAGTAAAGTGTCTTTTAATTTCATGGCTGCAATCACCATCTGCAGTGATTTTGGAGCCCCCAAAAATAAAGTCAGCCACTGTTTCCACTGTTTCCCCATCTATTTGCCATGAAGTGATGGGACTGGATGCCATGATCTTAATGTTGAGCTTCAAGCCAACTATTTCACTCTCCTCTTTCACTTTCATCAAGAGGCTTTTAGCTCCTCTTCACTTTCTGCCATAAGAGTGGTGTCATCTGCATGTCTGAGGTTATTGATATTTCTCCCATAAATCTTGATTCTAGCTTGTGCTTCTTCCAGCCCAGCATTTCTCATGACGTACTCTGCATAAAAGTTAAATAAGCAGGGGGACAATATACAGCCTTGACGTACTCCTTTTCCGATTTGGAACCAGTCTGTTGTTCCATGTCCAGTTCTAACTGTTGCTTCCTGGCCGCATACAGATTTCTCAAGAGGCAGGTAAGGTGGTCTGGTATTCCCATCTCTTTCAGAATTTTCCACAGTTGACTGTGATCCACACAGTCAAAGGCTCTGGCATAGTCAATAAAGCAGAAATAGATGTTTTTCTGGAACTCTCTTGCTTTTTCCATGATCCAGCAGATGTTGGCAATTTGATCTCTGGTTCCTCTGCCTTTTCTAAAACCAGCTTGAACATCTGGAAGTTCATGGTTCACGTATTGCTGAAGCCTGGCTTGGAGAATTTTGAGCATTACTTTACTAGCATGTGAGATGAATGCAATTGTGCAGTAGTTTGAACATTCTTTGGCATTGCCTTTCTTTGGGATTGGAATGAAAACTGACCTTTTCCAGTCCTGTGGCCACTGCTGAGTTTTCCAAATGTGCTGGCATATTGAGTGCAGCACTTTCACAGCATCATCTTTCAGGATTTGAAATAGCTCAACTGGAATTCTGTCACCTCTACTAGCTTTGTTCATAGAAATGCTTCCTAAGGCCCACTTGACTTCACATCCCAAGATGTCTGGCTCTAGATGAGTGATCACTGTTTGTCCTGACAAATTTAGGCTCCTTTGTCTCTTTCATCTTGCCTTCTATGGAACTGATTACCTTTGGCAATTCCAGTTCCTTCCCCTCTACCAGAGCTTCCCTGATTGCTCAGTTGGTAAAGAATTAGCTTGCAATGCAGGAGACCCCAGTTCAATTCCTGGGGTTGGGAAGATCCCCTGGAGAAGGGATAGGCTACCCACTCCAGTATTCTTGGACTTCCCTTGTGGCTCAGCTGGTAAAGAATCTGCCCACAATGTGGGAAATCTGAGTTCAATCACTGGATTGGAAGATCCCCTGGAGAAGGGAAAGGCTACCGACTCTAGTGTTCTGGCCTGGAGAATTCAGACTGGAGTACAGTCCCTGGGATCTCAAAGAGTCAACAGGACTGAGCGACTTTCAATTTCATTTCACTTTCACTTCACTTTCACTTTCCCCTCTACGAGTTTAGGGGTATATGCTCCATATCTATGCTTTTTATGATTACTCTTTAGCATACATCTTTAATTTATTAAAAGCTGTTATTAATTGACATATTTCTGCCACAAGAAAATACAGAGCTTACAACACTGTAACTATCATTCCACTTGATAAATAATATATCATTATTATTGTCATTAATTATACGTGTAATAGAATATATTATAGATTAGTGCTTTATATGGAGAAAGCAATGGCACCCCACTCCAGTACTCTTGCCTGGAAAATCCCATGGACAGAGGAGCCTGGTAGGCTGTGGTCCACGGGGTTGCTAAGAGTTGGACACGACTGAGCGACTTCACTTTCACTTTTCACTTTCATGCATTGGAGAAGGAAATGGCAACCCACTCCAGTGTTCTTGCCTGGAGAATCTCGAGGACAGGGGAGCCTGGTGGGCTGCCGTCTATGGGATCGCACAGAGTCAGACACAACTGAAGTGACTTAGCAGCAGTGCTTTGTATACATATGCATGTATATATATTCTATAAAGTTTCATGTGTTATTTTAATGTCATTTTTCATTTAAATTTACCCACCATTCTTATTTCATTTGATCTTTTTCCTTCCTATATTTCTGAGCTTTCTCTTGGTATAATGTTCCTACACTATTCTTCTGATGACATGTTTAGAAATTCTAATATAGTGGATCTACTGAAGGTGAAATCCCTTGTATTTCATAGCTTCATTATCTTACAATGTTTATTTTGCCTACAGTCATGTGGGGTATATGCACTGGGAACAGTTTTCTAGACTATCAGTTACTTTGTTTCAGTGTGGTAAAGATATAATTCCCCTGCTTATATTGGAGAAGTTAGCTGTCAGTTTAATTGCCCCTTCAAAAGTAATTTGGCTGATTTTAAGATTTTTCTCTTTCTTTGGTGTTTTCCAAAATTTATGTGTGCCTGTGTCTATACATGTATGTGTGTGTGTGTGTATATATAAACAGATGATTGACGGATGGAAGGAAGAAAGGGAGGAAGCAAAGAGAGGTGGAAGCAGAGAGAAAGAGAGGAAAAAGAAAGAATTTTAAATGTTGAAACAGATTTTTTCAGACCCAGGTGCACTGCTGCTTTTTTGCACTATCCTTTTGCCACCGTTTAAGTAGAAAATACTCAGAGAGTAAAAGGTACTTTATTTACTGCCCTTCTAAGGGAGGGCAATACCGCTTAGAGCATGGAGTCAGAATGTTGACGCTGAATTCCAAAGAGACTCTTAAAACTCACGAAGGAGAGAACAACCTTGAAACCAAAGGTTGTCATTGAAGGCTGAGATCTTTAAGAGACAAAGGACTTTTTGAGTTTATACTCAAAGTAAAAAGTTGAAACTAAATAAATTTGAGAAAAATCACAAAGGTTGTAAGACAAGTTTTCTTTATACGAGATGAGATAAAATAATTTCTTCATTGGGGAAGTACTTCTTGTTCATGTATACAGAAAACAGAGGAAAAATAGTAAATGATTTACAGATTGTGGGCACAGAGTTCACTGTCTTCGGTCCCTAACTCTAAAGCAAATCCTCTCAAAGGGAAATGGTAGAATCCCCAGATAAGTTCTGGAGGACACCTTTAGAGAGGATGTTTGTCTCATTTCCCAGGAAGAAAGTCCTGTAGAGAAGCTGTTTGCTTGGTCCAGGTAAGTATGGAAGAGCAGAATGGTCTGAGTGGACAAACTTGACAAATGGACCTAAATCGTTAGCAGAATTCAAGCCCTCACAGAGTCATAGAGAACAGTTTTCTGTGTCCCAGGAGAGCAATACAAAGACTGAAATTAGGCAGACTAGAAGACGTGGGCCTATTGACCAGTGGCCACGGTAAACCCAGGAGGACCTCAGCAGAGCCATTGTATGCAAGCATACAGTAAACACCAGCACTGAAAGCATAAAAGGTCCTGAACACCCACACAGGGCAGAAGACAGAAGTGGACCAGATGTCTCTACCCAATGCCAGGACAATGCTGCTCACTGCCTCTCACCACTCCAGAGTTTAGATCATCCACCAGAAGGAGGTGGAAGAGTGAAAAAATAAAACCAGGAAGGAAATTCCAGTAACAGACTGAATATGTTCCTAAAGAAGGTCAAGCCCGTATCATTAATTGTTATTTAGTCACTCGGTGGTGTCCAACTCTTTTGTGACCCCAGGCACTGTAGCCCTCCAGGCTCCTCTGTCCATGGGATTTCCATGGCAAGAACACTGGAGTGAGTTGCTATTTCCTTCTCCAGAGGATCTTCCCAACCCAGGGATTGAACCTGTATCTCCTTCACTGGCAGGTGAATTCTTTACTGTTGAGCCACAGGGAAGCCCATATAAGAACATATAATACAGCCTAATGGACTAAAATAACGATAGGTAAACATTCTACCTCAACAACATTAAAAGGAACTACCCCAACGCAACATTTGCCATTGTTAGCCTTTAAATAGGTGCGATCAGTGAACCAGGAGAAGTCAACATTACCCAAAGGCATTTCCTGTAGATTGCCACAAGGAGTCAGGAGGCGGTCCATTGGCATTATGCAGTCATAAACATTCATTGATGATGAAGAGGAAAGAGGAGCTGGGTTCAGGTTTTTACCATGTAGAAGAGTTATGTGAGGAACAGTTAACAGAAGCGCTTCATAGGGAGTGAAGTAGCTGACTGAGAAACATGATGAGGGTGGAAGAGCGCGTCTACTGTATGAGGGATAAAAATGGTCACGGGGCCCCATAATAGTGTCCCTGGTGGCCTTAACCAAAGAGGCGGTGGGTTCAATGGCTCAAAAGCGATAGATATCCCCATGACACAGAACCTCTGTGCTGACTGTTGTACCTTACGGGCTGACACTGGTCCCCATGTTGTTAGGTGAGTACTCCAAGGTCATTCTCTTCCTTTTCACAGGCATCTGATAATTGGGCTGCCCAGGAGGAGATGGGTCCATCAGACACCCCTTTAAGGTTTTAAAGGCTATGTCATCTTGCTATGTCTTGCCATTAGATTGGATCAAGGCTGTTGTTTAGTAAAACCCACAGAGTTTTGGCTGCAGGAGAGATAGATATTTGGATTCCACTTTGGGATTAACCAACTTGCTTGAGTAAACCTTGCAGCTGTCACTTAGTTTTGGATTTGGGAACACTTGGGACACTATGAAGTCTATCTGAACCTAGTTGTAGCCCTTCTTCTGATGTCAGATGCCCTAAATATCAAACCAGGATCTGGGCAATTTTTGAGGGGAAAATTATGTCCCTTTAAGGTTAAAATCTTTAGCATGTGGATGCAGTCTTCCTGTGAAGAGTCTTGAGAAGGAGAGAAAAAAGCAAATTATCCACACATTGCAGCAAAGTAGGACCTTCAGGAACTTAGACTGTCCAAATCAACCTTTGGCAGTTTTGAGAAATGAAGAGGACTGTCATTAAAACCCTGAGGCTTTACCATCCAGGTGAATTGTTCTTCTTCCCAAACAAAGGCAGAAATGTATGGCCAGCTTCACCAATGAGAAAACTAAATACACTGCATAACTCAATGCAATAAAAATTTGGCTTTTGGCGGAAATTGATGCTAATAACAAATGAAGGTTAGGAACAACAAGGTGTCAGGGGATAAAAATGTTGTTTAGATGTCCTGGAAAGACCTCTACCCTTGGCCTTTAGGTTCTTCATCTGTCAAATAGAAATAGTAGAAGGACAAATATGAGGGATAAACAGGCCTTGAGCTTTGTAATTTTCTAATATGAGCTCTACGTCTTAAAGGGCTTCTTTGCTTTTTGTTGTCATTCAGTCGCTCAGTCGTGTCTAACTCTTTGAGACCCCATGGACTGCAGAACACCAGGCTTCCCTGTCCTTTACCATCTCCTGAAGCTTACTCAAACTCATGTCCATCGAGTCGGTGATGTCATCCAACCATCTCATCCTCCGTCATCCTCTTCTCCTCCTGCCTTCGATCTTTCCCAGCAACAGGGTATTTTTTAATGAGTCAGTTTTTCCCGTCAAGTGGCCAAACTATTGGAGCTTCAGCTTCAGCATCAGTCCCTCCAATCAATATTCAGGGTTGATTTCCTTTAGGATTGACAGGTTTAATCTCCTTGCTTTCCAAGGACTCTCAAAAGTCTTCTCTAGCACCACAGTTCAAAAGCATCAATTCTTCATTGCTCAGCCTTCTTTATGGTCCAACTCTTGCATCCATACATGATTAATGGAAAAACCATAGTTTTGACTAGATGGACCTTTATCAGCAAAGTAATGTCTCTGCTTTTTAATATACTTCCCAGGTTTGTCATAGTTTTTCTTCCATGCATTAATACACTGCATACATCAATACAATAAGAAATTCGCTTTCAGTAGAAATGGATGTTAATGACAAATGAAGGTTAGGAACACAAGGTGTCGAGGGATAGCAATGTTGTTTATTGCTCAGAGGTCCTGGACAGACTTCCACCCTTGGCTTTTAGGTTTTTCATCTGTAAAATAAAAATATTAGTAGGACAAATATGAGGGATAAAGAGGCTTTGAGGTTTGCAATTTTCTATTATGGGCTCTATGTCTTAAAGGATTTCTTTACTTTTAGGATATTGATTAATACTGGGAAAAGGTTTTGAAGGATCTACTTAAATTTTGATAGGAAATGCACTGTGAATTTTTCCAATTTCAGCTGTAGACTTTACCCATAAAGAGGGTGATAGCTGACTTCATAGGAAGAACTGATCGGTTTTTCCAGAGTCATCTTTAGTACTATCAGAGATAAATAAAAGATACCAAAGGTTTATTTAATTCACCTAATTAATTATTTTGATGACTACAGTTGAATTCAAGAATGATTTCCCCCTTTGGGGAGAAAGAAGTCTTGACCTTATAAATGGACAAGCGCAGAGGAACTAAGGAGAAAGGGGTGTGTATATCTCTCAAGGAGCCCCAGCAAAAGAGAATAGGTTTAGATATGGGTACTTCTTGAGGTTTATTGGAGGTCTCCACTGTTTAAGCTGTTTTAGTACTTCAAGGCAGGGACTCATTCACAGTAGTGAGGTTGAGCACCAAGAGTGTGGGCTCTGGTGTTAATTAGGATAGGAAGAGGTGCACCCCCAGTTTGGAGACATGTTTCTCCAAGCCCATTAAGAGGGAGTTGGGATGAGCCCCTGCAGTTCCTCAGAGCCCTGCCATTGAGAATTGGGAGGGTGCTGGAAAGGATGGCTGGAAGGCTAAAGGCACCTAGAATGATTAAATTTGTAACAATCTCTTTTCCAGTGCCCTGAGCTCTTGGCAATACTAGCAGAAGCTAGGAAGGTTTTAGTTTCATTTGGGGGCCTTCGTTTGCTGGAGTTGAAGAAGTTAAGAATCTTAGCAGTGTTTCTTTTATGTGACTCATCGAGAGTGCGAGGAAGCACTGGTTTGCCACATTAACTACATTAACTCATTCTGGATTGGACACAGCTTTCCATTCCATCCTCACCCTCTTTTCTAGAAGGGAAACGTCCTGGTGCCACCCATTAATAAACATGAAATTACAAGCTACCTGGGTGAAATCAACAACTGAAGGAAGACAAACCCAAATTTTGTTTAAGAAAATCTGAAGTCAATTGCAATAGTCATGATGAACAGGTTCATAAGATTTTTGTGGGCAAGACTGAATTTTGTTCCAACCAACAGGTTTTGGAAAAGCCCTAGGATTGTTTGATGAAGTTCCCTAGAAACTGCCCAAACCTGATAATATAATAAGTTCAGTTCAGTTCAGCTCAGTCGCTCAGTCGTTTCCAACTCTTTCCCAGGCTTCCCTGTCCATCACCAACTGCCAGAGCTTGCTTTATTATTTTATATTGGAGCATAGTTGATTAAGGCAATGGCAACCCACTCCAGTACTCTTGCCTAGAAAATCCCATGGATGGAGGAGCCTGGTAGGCTACAGTCCATGGGGTTGCTAGGAGTCAGACACGACTGAGCGACTTCACTTTCACTTTTCACTTTCATCATTGGAGAAGGAAATGGCAACCCACTCCAGTGTTCTTGCCTGGAGAATCCCAGGGACAGGGGAGCCTGGTGGGCTGCCGTCTATGGGGTCGCACAGAGTCGGACACGACTGAAGCAACTTAGCAGCAGCAGCATAGTTGATTAACAATGCTGTGTCAGTTTCCGGTGTAAACGATACATTACATATATCTATTCATCTTCAATTTATTTTCCCAGTTAGGTTGTTGCAGAATATTGAGCAAAGTTACCTGTGTTACACAGAAGATCCTTGTTGGTTATCCACCTGAAATATAACCACACACACACGTCAGTCCTAGACTCCCTAACTATCCCTTCCTCCACCTTCCCCGCTCCTAATCATAAATTTCTTCTCCAAGTCTGAGTCTCTTCCTGTTTTGTAAATAAGTTTATTTGTATCATTTTTAAACATAAAGTTGACCACATTCCCTGTAAGGGATGCCCTCAGAATATTTACATAAGTGGGAACTCATTTCTCCAGGATTTTTCTCTAAAGTAAAATAATCTTCAAACAGTTTTAACAGTTTGAAGCTCAAACAACTCAGTTAAATAGTTTGTGGCTCAAATAGCTTCAGGTCTAATAGTAGCTAGTTCTAAGGGGACAGCTTGGTCCTGTAGTAGTCAGGCTGCAGTTCCCATAAAGTATCCCCTGTTCCAAATGCAAGGACCAAAGGCTGAGCTGGTACCGTTTTAGTGAGACAACCCCTGTTCCCAAAATACTCAGCCAAAGCCTTCTCATGCAGTTTCATTTGAAACAGTGTGATCTCAGAATCAGGCTGGTGTTAAAAAAGTATTCACATACAGAGCAAGACCTTAAACCAAAAGGAGGAAACCTTAAAACAGGTCCCAAATAAAGCCTGGAGGTCTTCAAGTGCAAAGGACGTAATCTTGGACCCAGGAGAGAGAGAACTTCAGACTCCAGGGTTGCTGAGAAAAGCTGTGAGTTTGATGGACTCAGCTGTTTGCTCACCAGCCTCCAGGGGTCTTCCCTGGTCCTATATGAACCATAAAGATGTTGCCATAAACAGACTGCTAGTTATTTCTAAATAACTAGTGCTAAGAAAACGGAGTCCCTGGCTTCTCACTGGCTGAGTACTCGCCAGAAAAGAAGAGGAGTCTCCTCTCCCTGCTGTCTTCTGCTGTCATTGCAGCGTGCACGCCTCTTCTGGTCTCCTGACTATTTACTGAGCTTTCTGTTTATTAATTTTTTTTTTATTAAAGTTGCCTTCTCTATTACCTACACCAGGTACAGTGATGATATGCAATGAATATTTGTGGAATTTGCATTTCTTAATGTCAACTAGATATAATCTCCAGTTATAAATTATTGACATTGTAGAAAAAATAAATCATTTATACAGCTGTTTAATAAATATTTCTAAATTCCAGAGATGGTATAATGTGACATCTCTATGTTCTTTTGCGTATTTCAAAGTGCCAGATACTTAGAAAACAAACTAAAAATATCATTTAGCTAAAATCCACCCTCACAGCCACCTTCTCTTGACTTTTTCAATAACATTTCCTTATGCCTCTATAATGACTTGAAAGCCTATATATTTCTCAATTCTTTTCCACAACAGCTTTGGGTGTCTAAGTGACTTCCCTTATTCTTAATGTGATTTTTATTCATTGTACTATTGTATCTCTACCATAAGAGGTTAACAGAGATAGGATGGGAAAATGCAAAAATAATCAAAGACAGAGTAAGAAGGTTTATCTCTGGATAGCCACTTGATGGCTTTATGAACAAGAATGAAGTAGGCATAGTTTTGAATGTAAATTCTCATAAGCAAAGTGCAAGCAACCTTCATAAATTTGCTAGAAGATTAAATATGATTATTAAAAGTTTTTGAAAACTATAAAGGTGATTATGAAAGTTTTTGTTAATTATAATTTACTATGTAAGTGCCAATTATTATTGTGATTTTAGAGAGGAAAGGTGAAGAAGCATTTAGATTCAGATAATTTAGCTACTATCAGAAATCCACTTAATTGCCTAAGATCTGTACTTAACTACTCTAGCTTCTTTGAGGGGATTATGATTTTTCAACTAGAGATAATCTTTGTGTGTATGTCATCTCATCACAAATTATTTTATTTGTCAAATAAGCCCAAGATCATCAGGTTTCTCACCTGCAATGTTCTCTTTAGGGCAGGTATCAAAAGAAAAAATTAGCATTAATGTAGAAGTTTATTGTATTAATTACATATACAAATGAGGCTTAGGTATATCTTTTGTTAGTGTGAAAATGACTAAACCACATTGCTCCTGGAGGGCAGGCAAGTAAGAACAGTGTGTGTTCGTTACCAGTAATGCTCAAAGAAATTGTTAAGATGAAGACAGAAGATACAGCAACCACTTAGGTGGAATCACTGAGCGCTTTAACTTTAGACTGTTTGATTCAGAAAGCAGTAAAACTCCCAGTTTTGTGAGTTATGAAATGCATATATTCAGGATCAGGCACATACCAGGACTCAGAAATTCTGGGAATCCAGAAAGCTTTGATACAGTGATGGTTTGTATTAATATCAGCTAGAATTCTGGCACAGTTCTCATTCACAGTGGGTCCAGTGGGCCCCAGGATCATAACCTGTGGTTCTTTACCTGGTCTCTCAAAGTTTTAGAGTAGCCGAGAGAACCCTCTCCTTGATCCCTTTACCTGTGGAATAAAAACAGCACTGTAGGAAGAGTCGTGTGAAAGTTTCTGGAACTGTTTACCATCATCCCCCTGCCTGCTGCCACACTGGCCAAGATAGGCAGTTAGAAATACTCCCTTACCCAGGGAGAAATGGCTGAGAGTTAATGATATCATCAGAGATTTAAGGAGGTGATAGCCACTACTTTTCCTCCAGTTTTATTGAGACACAATTGAATTGAGATACATCACTGTGTAAGTTTAAGCTATGTGATGTAATGGTTTGACTTACATATACTGTGAAATGATTACTGCAATCAGTTTAGTTAGCAC
Source organism: Aepyceros melampus (assembly GCA_006408695.1). Classification (NCBI taxonomy): domain Eukaryota; kingdom Metazoa; phylum Chordata; class Mammalia; order Artiodactyla; family Bovidae; genus Aepyceros; species Aepyceros melampus. The sequence goes on from SJXQ01011762.1 coordinate 410,098, forward strand.
CTGTCATGTTATTTATATACAATAAAAAAAGAAAGCAAAACTGAAGAAAAAAATTTCCTTATAATAAGTCATGGAATTTACTCCCGCAACATCTTTTATACATGTCATATAGCAATATCATAGCACATGATCGCTAGTACTTACTTGCCTTATAACTGGAAGTTTTTACCTTTTGACCACCTTTCTCCAATAGTCTAGTCTTCCCTATCCTTTCACCTCTGGTAACTGCAAATCTGAGATTTTTATCTGTGAGCTTGTTCTGTGTTTTGTTTTATTTTGTTTTTTTAGATTCCACATGTGAGATCATACAATATTTGTCTTTCTCTCTCTGACATATAATTCCCTTGAGGTTCATCAATATTGTTGCAAATGGCAAGTTTTTATCATTTTTATGGCTGAGTAATATTCTGTTATATATACAACTTTATCCATCCATCCTTCAATGGACACCTAGGTTGTTTCACACCTTGACTATTATAAATAATGATGTTATGAACATGAGGTTGCAGATTTCTTTTGGGGTACTGTTTTCATTTCCTTCAGATATATTCCCAGAAGTGAAATTGTTGGCGCATATGGTAGTCCTATTTTTTTCTTTTTTTAAGGGTCTTCCATCCTGTTTTCCATAGTAGCCCCATCATTTTATAAATCCATGAACACTGTACAAAGATTCCTTTTTCTCTACATCCTTGCCAGCATTTGTTTTTGTTTTTAGTCACCCAGTCGTTTCTGACTCTGTGTGACACCATGGACTGTAGCCCAACAGGCTCCTCTGTTCATGGGATTTATCAGGCAAGAATACTGGAGTGGGTAGCTATTCTCTTCTCCAGGGGATTTTTCCAGCCCAAGAATGGAACCCAGGTCTCCTGCATGGCAGGCAGATTCTTTACCACCTGAGCCACCAGGGAGAGCCAGCACTCATTATCTTCTTTTTTGTCATGGCCCTTCAACAGGCATGAGGTGGTATCTTTTTGTGGCTTTGATTTGCATTTCTCTTACAGCTGGTAGCCATTTAAGTTACCTGAAAACCCAGGTGGATTATGCTTGATAAGGGAGGCTGTTGTTTTTGTTCAGTTGTTCAGTCATGTCTGACTCATTGTGACCCCGTGGACTGCAGCACGCCAGGCTTCCCTGTCCTTCACCATCTCCTGGAGCTTGCTCACTCATGTCCATTGAGTTCGTGATGCCATCCGACCATCTCATCCCCTGTCGCCCCCTTCTTTTTCAGGTGGCAGCCCCAGCCTCAGCCTCTGAGGTGGGTGTGGCCCGTGTGCTGGCCAGATCAACACAGCCTTTGGTGCTGGATAGGCCGCTGGTCATCTCACAAACATCTTCTTCTTGAATCTCCTTCATTAGGGAGGAAACTGATCTAGCTACTGCCACTATGAATTAACAAGCCTGCCAGAGCAGAGGCCAATGATTAACCCTCATTAAGGGATGGTTTCTTAAAGAACCCAGCCAAGTGGGAACATATATACATTAGACCTTTTCTACTTTAAGTTTACCCCTACCTAAATCGAAGCCGGGTAAGTAATTTAACCTCACCAGCATGGAAATTGTCTCTGGGTATGTATTTGCCTCTCTTGCACAGTGACTCTGCCAGAAGGCCACCTGCTGCTGCTGCTGCTGCTGCTAAGTCGCTTCAGTTGTGTCCGACTCTGTGTGCCCCATAGACGGCAGCCCACCAGGCTCCCCGTCCCTGGGATTCTCCAGGCAAGAACACTGGAGTGGGTTGCCATTTCCTTCTCCAGTGCATGAAAGTGAAAAGTGAAAGTGAAGTCGCTCAGTCGTTTCGTGTCTGACTCTTCGCGACCCCATGGACTGCAGCCTTCCAGGCTCCTCTGTCCATGGGATTCTTCAGGCAAGAGTACTGGAGTGGGGTGCCATTGCCTTCTCCAAGAAGACCATCTGAGGGCTTACCAAATATTTCATCTAACATTGTAGTCAGCAGAAGAGGTGAGACAGCTGGCATATATCCACTAGTTTTCTAATTTAAACCCATAAGTAGGCAGCATACTAGAACAGTATAAGGGTATTAATACTCAAAGTGCTCTGGCTTGCAGATCACACTCCACTAACTAAGCCCATGGCTCTATGTCTCTAATGGTCAGAGTATGTGTTTTGTCATCAAGGGCTGGAAGGGGTATTGACTGATCACCGTAATTCCAAGTGGTCCACTAGCAAGGTTTTTCTATCTCCAAAACCTCTAGTCTGCTAGATTAAAAGGCAGGTTCCCAGCAGGTTAATGCTTCCACCAAGGATGTAGTAAGGGCTTCTCTGAACTTGAGACTGTAACTGCACCTGGACACTTGAGGCTCCTCATATCCATGTACCAACAGGCAAGGAAAGTTGCTGACATGAGGGATAACGGACTGATTACCATGATGAGCGGCTGCCATGGAATAAAACAGGGTGGGAATGAATTTATCTGGAGTCCAGGGGATTTGCCATAGGCCTATGTATCTTCTGTGCTCAGTCATGAATGGATAATTGTTGCAAACAAGTCTGGACAAAGGCAAAGAAATAAAGGGGCTCAGATCACTTGGGAATGTAGGCCTGGATCACCCCACCAGGTAAATTACCCAGACCAACTAAAGTGCTGAGCAAGGGAGAGAAGTATCTAGAATGGGTGACGGAGGAGGGTGTGTGTACTGTTACAGACACATAAGCTGCTGCAGTCGTGCGGACCATAGCTTACTTGGTTTCTCTGGGCCTTTCACATGGTCTCTGCAGATATTACAGCTGCGCACCATCCAGAAGGGACTTCTACAATAGACTGGACTTGAGTGAGGGCACAGGTGGATTGGAGTAGTATAGGAATGAAAAGAGTAAACTGTTAGAAATCTTTTAGCTGTACTTCTCATTCCAGCCATGGTTGCCTTAACTAGTTCAGCACAAGTTCCAGCCAGCTTCATGCACTTACAGACTGACTCATCAGGCTCCCTACTTACCCCTTGCCTTGCCCCACAGTCAGGAAGCAAGTCACCCGTGGGAGCTGCTTGATGCCTACATGCACACAGAGCAGAAATATGAAATGGTTAACAGCCTTCAAGGTGACCATTTATAATAGCAAATAGAAGCCAACGGGCAAGTGCCTTCTTCTCTGTGGCCCTGAGAGTTCTGAGACACTTGTGCTGCTTCTCAGGTGGTCTTGAATCAAGCAAACAGCCAGTAATACATTTCTGTACTGGTTCTCACTCCTTTCCTGCTTTGCACCCCTGTCCGTCATGTCTGCTGCTGGAGTGACATCCCCAGGAAAGTATCAACACTCCCACATAAACCTGTCCCAGGCTTTGCTTCCTGGGAAACCCATCTAAGATGCCCGTGAGAAAGCTGTTATTAGACCTGCAGTTCAGACGAGAAATAAATCTGCAACTTACCTAGAGACTCACAGACAGTGATGGTCTGAGCCATCATCCTAATCGTATCTTTTGACTCAAAATTGCTATTAATATATTTAACCCTAGTAGTCTCTACACCAGATCACTTCTCAATGAAGCTGGTAAATTTAATGACTATTAAAGTAAGAAAAAGGCTGTTGTCAGTTCTGGTGATTATGACTTTAATGTCAAATCATTTTTTTTTCTTTTATTCTAGTCAAGTCAGAGACTGAGAAATGTGCAAGAAAACAGCAGATTTCTATAAACAACGATGTGGGAGGGGAATGCTGTCTATTCTAGACAGGGCTCTGCTTCCAGTAACTCTAAAGGATCCTAAGTAGAACCTAAGCATCACAGTGTCAGCATTCACAGAAAATGATGCATTCCACTTTTAAAAATGAGACACTGAGGCCTGGGGAGATCAAGCTACTTGTCTAACTTCACTAGCTCACTAATGGCAAATATTTAAGTTGCGACTAGATGATCTAAAGCATGGATTAATTATGCTTTTGATAAGTTTAAATCCAGGTCTCTAGAGGAATCTGGGAATTTTTGACAAAGCCTCATGAGAGCCCTTCCAACACGACGTTCCAGTGATTCTAAGTAATCATCACATCCGACAAATTAATTATATCACACGATATTTTCCCAGTTTAATACAGATGGCTTCATCATATAATTTTAGGACGTGGTTAGAGATGATTCACTGGCATTTTAAAGGCACTGTTGCAACTGTTCCCCAGAAGAAACTCAAAAAAGAATGCTTCCAATTGCTGTGTATTAAAAATACATCACGTATCTAGTGATAAGTCCCTTTGCAACTGAACGGGTGCACATAGAATGGAATTCTGGCAGACCGGGTCAGAGAGGCACACCTGGTATAGACAGCCAAACTACCTTTCTAGAGTCTGAGCTGCAACGGGCATGCCTGTGCATCGGGGTCTAGAAGCCTGTCTTGTATGTGGTGTCAGCATGGGTCAGAGCAGAATGACAGAACCCAGTGTTGAAAGATCCTGGAAACTCTGAGTCAGAAGAACAGCTGAAGAGCATTGACAACATGCAACGCCCTATTAAAAATGTGATGCTTGAGTTCCTTCCACAGGCTCCCTGACAGATACATTCCCTCTGAACTCTGCCACTAGCTGAAATAAATACTGAATCTGCTGTTGTCTGGGTTAAAGTAAACCCTCCCCTCCTTGCTGAACATTACTTTCATCTCTAGGATTACCATTGACATTCAGTCCATTCAATAAATATTTATTGAACACAATATACATTGGACTCATATCAGCTGGTGGGAATATAAAGATGACTACATGGAGAGGGGAAAGGCTTACCCACTCCAGTATTATGGCCTGGAGAGCTCCACAAACTGTATAGTCCATGGGGTCACAAAGAGTCAGACACAACTGAGCAACTTTCACGCACACACACATACACTTTTCTATATACCTTGTCTCTTCCAACAAGTGTCCAAGGCTTATGGAACCAAATATAACATCAGTGGCTCCCTCAAAGAACTCTCAAGATGGCATAAATCCCAAAATGTAAAGCAGTGATGACTGTAAGTATTATGATGGAAGTACTTAGAGGGACAGCCTGTCCTCCTGGGTGATCAGAGAAGGCTTCTTGGAGATGGGATGCCTGAGTGAGCTGAGCACTGAAGGACTTGTGGGATTACCTAGATAATAAAAGAAGAAACAGCCCTACAGACAAAGAAAAATCTGCAAAGGCAGAGAGTGCACGACACAGTCAAGAAAATGCAACCAACTCAGGAAATTGGTGTGAGGTGCCTGAGGTGGGGTGTGGTTGAGGAGCCTGGGCAGGCAAATAGGCCAAGTTGTGGAATGCCCTATAGAAGCTTAAACTTTATTTTGAAATTTATGAAGAGCGGCAGAGGAATTTTAAGTAGAGTAGTCAAAGCTATGGTTTTTCCATTAGTCATGAATGGATGTGAGAGTTGGGCCATAACGAAGGCTGAGTGCCAAGAATTGATGTTTTTGAACTGTGGTGTTGGAGAAGACTCTTGAGAGTCCCTTGGACTGCAAGGAGATCCAACCAGTCCATCCTAAAGCAAATCAGTCCTGAATATTCACTGGAAGGTCTGATGCTGAAGCTGAAGTTCCAGTACTTTGGCCACCTGACCCAAAAAGCTGACTCATTAGAAAAGATCCTGATGCTGGGAAAGATTGAAGGCAGGAGGAGAGGGAGGTGACAGAGAATGAGTTGGTTGGATGGCATCACTGACTCAATGGACATGAGTCTGAGCAAACTCTTGAAGACAGTGAAGGACAGGGAAGCCAGGCATGCTGCAGTCCATGGGGTCACAAAGAGTCAGACATTACTTAATGACTGAACAAGAAGATTTGGGTCCAGGTATTTCTGGTTCCAAGCTAAGTCTTAACCTCCACCAATGTGATATTAATAATAACTGCCATCATTCACTGAGCTTATAGTAGCTAGTATTTCAGCAAAAGTGTGGTAAACTACTATTAGATCAGTTTTATGGATAAGAAAATGAAGCCTCAGAGAAGTTAAATGACTTCTCCAAAAGCACATGGTGGTGGATTAGGAAACACCCCGGGTCTGCCAGACGACGTGTTTTCTGTAGCTCCACTGCCTCTCATAGTTAATCCATGATGGGTATTCTGGGATTGATTGAACTTAAAGAACAACCTTCAGAATCCTCCAAATGTGCCTTAAGCTTAGATATTTGAAATACCCCAATGAATGCAGTTCCTGCCTGTCTCCCTAGCCAGCATTTGGAAATTGCCTCTTTTGCTGTGGCATCACCAGACAAGGATCTCTTTCCTGTTACCCAGGTCCATTACACTTAGGATAAGCATCTCAGACCAAGGCTCTGAGACTCTAAATGATGTTATCATCAGTGCCATTTATTTCTCCTCCCTTGCCATCATGAATTTCACTCTTACAGGGCAATCGTTAGATAACTTCACTCACTTTCTTAAGAGTCCCATTTCCTGCTGCTGACTAAATCCCAGATATTGGCTTCAGGTTCAGGATAAGAAAATTCTTCCCTCAAGCAGTCTCCTAAAGGCTGCTGGTCTCCTGGGCTGTTTCAATTTAATTGTAAAGAGAAGATTGTATGCAGGATTGAGGTCTTCCTCTTTCCATTTCTCAGAGGACTTAGGGATTTCTTCAAGCCTAAAAGAAAGTATGACTCAAATTTCAGCCATTATTTACCTACATTAGGAAGTCCCCAGAAATTAATTATCTCTAATAATAATTAACATTTCAGCTTGTGCTTCATCCAGCCTGGCCTTTCGCAAGATGTACTCTGCATATAAGTTAAATAAGCAGGGTGACAATATACAGCCTTGACGTACTCCTTTCCAGATTTGGACCAGTCTGTGTTCCATGTCCGGTTCTAACTGTTGAACTGGACAAGCTGGAATCACGAGTGCTGGGAGAAATATCAATAACCTCAGACACGCAGATGACACCACCCTTGTGGCAGAAAGTGAAGAAGAATTAAAGAGCCTCTTGAGGAAAGTGAAAGAGGAGAGTGGAAAATTTGGCTTAAATCTCAACATTCAGAAAACTAAAATCATGGCATTTGTCCCATCACTTCATGGCAAATAGATGAGGAAACAATGAAAACAGTGAGAGACTTTATTTTGGGGGGCTCCAAAATTAATTCAGATGGTGACTGCAGCCATGAAATCAAAAGACACTTGCTCCTTGGAAGAAAAGCTATAAGCAACCTAGGCAGCATATTAAAAAGCAGAGATATTACTTTGCCAACAAAGCTCCATCTAGTCAAAGCTATGCTTTTTCCAGTAGTCATGTATGGATGTGAGAGTTGGACTATAAAAAAAGCTGAGAACCAAAGAATTGATGCTTTTAAACTGTGGTGTTGGAGAAGACTCTTGGGAGTCCCTGGGACTGTAAGGAGATCCAACCAGCCAATCCTAAAGGAAATCAGTCCTGAATATTTATTGGAAAGACTGATGCTAAGGCTGAAACTCCAATACTTTGGCCACCTGATGTGAAGAACTAAATCATTTGAAAGACCTTGATGCTGGGAAAGATTGAAGACAGGAGGAGAAGGGGATGACAGAGGATGAGATGGTTGAGTGGCATCACCGACTCAAAGGACATGAGTTTGGGCAGGCTCTGAGAGTTGGTGATGGACAAGGAGGCCTGGCATGCTGCAGTCTATGGGGTCACAAAGAGTCAGACATGACTGAGCAACTGAACTGAACTGAATAATAATTAACATTAGAATTAACTTACTTTCCTTAGCTCTGCTCTTTGAACTTAGTGCTGACCCAATGACCCAATTTTAGCCTAAGGAACTGTAATTTTTCTTCAGCTCATTGCAATGTGCACATATGTTCACACACCTGTTTGACACAGAGTCTGGGTCAATATGTCTCTTCATGTTGTGAGCAACTTGAGGGTAAGGACACTGTATTATTAATCTTTGATCACAGTATCCCCACAAGGTTTAGCCTTAAAAGTATGTTCAAGAAATATTTGCTACATTAACATGACCACAATGTGAAGTTATTCTCTTTCCAGCAGAAGAAAAGACACATGTCAAAATAGATGTTTAAAAAAATTTTTTTTCAAATACTAAGCTTGTGACATAGAAAATTATCACAAATCTAACACTCCCTGATGTTACTACCTCCATATTTACTAAACCTTCCCTAAACACTGAGTCAGCACTGGCGTGAGTCAGGCATATTGCAAAAGTGATAAAGGGTCCCTCCCCCTGAGGGCCTGGCAGTCTTTTAGGGGAGATAGCCCCCCTAACTCAAGCAAGGTAGGTGCAGCAGTTTCAAGGTATGTGCGGACGCTGTGGAGTATGGCTCACAGTAGGAGTCAGAAAGTACTTTGAAGAGGCTGGAGCAGGGAGGAAGAGGATGGACAATCTGGGCAGAAGAAGCAGAGGTAAAGAAGTACAGCATGTTCCTAGAAGGTCAAACCTGAAGGGTGTCCTGGGAGTATTGATCATGGAGGCGGAAGAAAGGTTGGGGTAAGGTTCTAAAGGTTTTGAATATCTTTAGCCCAAAATGTGCCTTCTGTGGTCAGTGATTGTCGACTTTTTTTTTTAACTGCAGTCATCATGTTTGCACCTTAGCCAGGATGTTGGAAATCCTCAAAGACCTGGCATTCTAATCCCCTTCCTTGACTTTCAAGAAAGTGTGGTGTGATGCCCCTGGGCAAGTATAGTCTTATATTAGTTACAACCTTGAGTCTGCCAGGGCGTCCCTGGTGTGCAACAGTAAAGAGTAGGCCTGTGATGGAGGAGATCAGGGTTCCTGGTTTGGGAAGATCCCCTGGAGAAGGGAATGGCAACCCACTCCAGTACTCTTGCCTGAAGGGTTCCATGGACACACGAGCCTGGTGGGGTACAGTTCATGGGGTGGACTGTACCTCACTAGGGGTACAGTCAGACACAACAGAGTGCCTTTCTTTCTTTCTTGCTGCTGCTGCTAAGTCACTTCAGTCGTGTCCGACTCTGTGCGATCCCATAGATGGCAGCCCACCAGGCTCCCCTGTCCCTGGGATTCTCCAGGCAAACACACTGGAGTGGGTTGCCATTTCTTTCTCCAATGCATGAAAGTGAAAAGTGAAAGTGAAGTCGCTTAGTCCTGTCCGACTCTTAGTGACCCCACGGACTGCAGCCCACCAGGCTCCTCCACCCATGGGATTTTCCAGGCAAGAGTACTGAAGTGGGATGCCATTGCCTTCTCCTTCTTTCTTGAGTCTACCATAATAAAAATTAAGTAAATAGTCTCAAGCGTCCATACTTTAATTTTGGGCGTTGCCCCCAGTCTTTGCTGTGGCGTGCAGAGGGCGAGTTCTAGAGTGTGAGGGCTCTGTAATTATGACTCTCAGGCTTCTCTAGTTATGGCACATGGGCTTAGTTGCCCCATGACATGTGGGATCTTTAGTTCCCTGACCAGGAATTGAACCCATGTCCCCTGCATTGGAAGGTGTATTCTTCACCACTGGACCACCAGGGAATCCCCATACTGTAATTTTTAATAATAAAGACTTCTGACAGCCCTTGGGGAAGGAAATGGTAACCCACTCCAATATCCTGCCTGGAGAATCCCATGGACAGCGGAGCCTGGCAGGCTACAGTCCATGGGGTCACAAGAGTTGGACACGACTTAGCAACTAAACCACCACCACCATGACATCCCTTACCTTGCGTGCGTGCTACGTGCTAAGTCACTTCAGTCATGTCCAACTGTGCAACCCCATGGACTGTAGCCCACCAAGCTCCTCTGTCCTTGGGACTGTCCAGGCAAGAGTACTGAAGTGGGTTGCCATTTCCTTCTCCAGCAGATCTTCCCAATCCAGGGATCGAACTCATGTCTCTCACGTCTCCACTGTCAGGCAGGTTCTTTACCACTAACGCCATCCCATAAATTATTGTATTATCATGATTCTACTGTTATTCTGGGGAGTATATGACTAGGGAGGGGTTTCTGGTAGTGGCATTGTGTGATCAGTGATTTTGGAACCACAGTAAAAGCCAGCAATTAACCAACCTACCTTTTCTCTAAATCAGGGACTGTTAAAAACATTGGAAATGTAAGGTCAGTTACACTGAATTCTTGTCCCATTCCCAATAACTTAGCTTTAAAGAAAAAGAAAAAGCTTTGCCACAGGTTTGGATTTTGCACACTTCCCCTTGGCCAGATTGCCTTTGGAGAGAGATTTACCACAGAATACATCCTGTTTTGTTGATGTTATTTCAAATTGATCTCCCCACCTTAGTAAAAAGTCACCAGTCTAGCAATTAGGAACTGCTGTGCTCACTTGTTTTTAGCTGAAATCCCATACTGGGAAAATTGCATTTTACTTGGCTTGAGTTCTATTCTTGAGTGATGCTCAAGTTAAGAAGCAGGTGCGCCTGGTAGCATTTAATACCTTCAGTGGATAAAGTGCTGTAAATGAGATGCCCCATATCAACCAAGCTCCAATGAACGGAGAATCATTAATTTTCATTTTCTCTTCTGCACTTTCAGTGGGGCCGTGATTTCAAACCTTTATGATCTCTAGCTTGGACCATTGCAGTAGCCTTCCAGCTGCTCTCCCTGCTCCAACCCAATGCTTTTCCAGCAACATTTGGCATGCTGCAGGAGTGATTCCCCAGCAGGCAGCATCCTGTCACTACCTTTTCATAAAACCATTAATGGACAACTCTATCTCTAAGAGATTAAAATTAGAAGTTTATGAATCAGTCCCAAGAAACCTTTTGGGTCTTTCTGCTTACCTGAGCTGTTACTCAGCATTCCTTCAACACAACTCTCTCTCTCTGTCTTCCCCATCTCTCCTGCCTTCCCTTCTCCCCATGCTTTTGAATGTTTTTCTCTCAAAGTTGTTGTTTCCTGAAATGCCCTTCTACCCCTACTGGCTTTACTCTTAAACTTAAATAGAGGTTTTTGGGTACAATCAGTCATCTTTTTGTCTCACAAAGCTCAAGAATTTCTAGGTAAAGTTCATTGCTCATTCATTCATTCAGTATCTACTGAGTGTCTTCGTTGTGCCAGTTACTGTTTGCATTGCTGGCAATACAGAAACGAACCAGGCAAGGTTTTTTCCCTCATTCATTTTACATTCTGGTGCAGGCCATGTAATAAAGACAGTAATTAAATACATGGACACATAATTCCAAATAGTGAGGATTGGATTAAGAATAATCCATCAGGATTCATGGATAGAGCTACTTTGGATTGGGAGAAAGCACCTTTTATATACTCAACTACAGACTGCATATGCTACCTTGGGAAGGTGTTTCATGTCTTTTCTCTTTGTTATAGCTCTTTGAGGTGATAAATGTTACTTATCTTTGTCATCTTTGATCCTTTCTGCAAAGCTTTCAATAATTATGTCCCGACTGGAGAAGGCAATGGCACCCCACTCCAGTACCCTTGCCTGGAAAATCCCATGGATGAAGGAGCCTGGTGGGCTACAGTCCATAGGGTCACTAAGAGTCGGAGATGACTGAGCGACTTCACTTTGACTTTTCACTTTCATGCATTGGAGAGGGAAATGGCAACCCATTCCAGTATTCTTGCCTGGAGAATACCAGGGACAGCGGAGCCTGGTGGACTGCCATCTTTGGGTCACCAGAGTCGGACACGACTGAAGTGACTTATTAGTAGTAGTAGACTGGATAAATAAATGCACACATATATGGATGGGTAAACAAATGGATTCTTTTAGCCACATTTTATTTTCAATTCATTGGAAAGGAAATCTGTGAAGTGGTAAGTAAAATGCTCTGAAGATAAACTAATTTCTTAAACACTTAGACTTTGACCGCAGTCCAAATTACCTTTAGCACGTGGGTTAGTATTACAAGATATTGCTTAGAACCAAGCATCTGGGTTGTTTAATACTCAAGATATCTTCAAAGAGAGATGGAACCACTATTAGCCAGTGGCTAATAATCTCACACCTGAAGAGAGTCTCCTTATTTCTCAAAAACAATAAATCGATTATGTCAGTATTATGAATTACTTTAAGATTTTGTTGCAGAACAATTTTCTGAAGGAAATAGAGCAACTTTTGGTTAAAGTTTGGAAGAATATATATAATCTAAAGAGATGTTTAAAATGAGATATGTGTGTTGTATTAGTTGCTCAGTCATGTTGGACTCTGTGCAACCCCATGAACTGTAGCCCACCAGGCTCCTCTGCCCATGGAATTCTCCAGGCAAGACTACTGGAGTGGGTTGCCATTTCCTACTCCAGGGGATCTTTCTGACTAAGGGCTAGAACCCGAGTCTCCTGCATTGCAGGTGGATTCTTTACCATCTGTACCATCGGGGAAGCCCAAAATGATGTTTACATATTTGGTTCACTTTGCTGTACAGTAGAAACTAGCACAACATTGTAAAGCGACTACACTCCAGTAAAAATTATTAACAATAGAAAGTGTAAATGATATAGTTGTATGCCACCGCATTCTGTAAACCTGCATCCTTATAGTGGATGGCTGATGCCTGGTCCCAGGTTCTAGTCCATTAACTCACTTTAACAGATTGATCACATCTTTTACTCATCGTTTTCCTAGTTTCCATGACTATACAATGGACTTTTGTAAGTCTGCAACACATATCTTAGAGCCCTCTTCTCTTTATCTCTACATAATCTGTTGAAACCCTCAACCCTCAACAGAGTAAAAGTACAGCATAGAATAAAGCAATGTTCCCTATAGAGACTAGTTGTCAATATTTTGTTTTTGTCTTGGTTTGTTTTGTTTTTGATAGATGAAACACAGCACATTGACAATGTTTTTTGGAGTTCTTTGGTTGCAGCAATAGATAGATACCCTATTATCAACCCTTGTTCAGTTCAGTTCAGCTCAGTTCAGTTGCTCAGTCATGTCCGACTCTTTGTGACCCCGTGAATCTCAGCACGCCAGGCCTCCCTGTCTGTCACCAACTCCCGGAGTACACTGAAACTCATGTCCATTGAGTCGGTGATGCCATCCAGCCATCTCATTCTCTGTCCCCTTCTCCTCCTGCCCCCAATCCCTCCCAGCATCAGAGTCTTTTCCAATGAGTCAACTCTTTGCATGAGGTGGCCAAAATACTGGAGTTTCAGCTTTAGCATCAGTCCTTCCAACCATTGTTAATTTATGCCAAAATTTATTTTTTTGGAAAGCTGAGAGATAGCTCCAAAAAAAAAAAAAAAATACCCCAAGAACTAAGGTAACTCTGGAATTGAGACAACAGAAATTAATGGGAAGTCTCCTTAGGGCTTCATTCACCACAGGGATAAATAAATCCCATCAGTGACCATACTATTCTACACTGTTCAAAATTCAAAATCTGGGGACAGAGCATTTGATTGGCCTAGCTCAGGTCACTCCTACATCAAGAAAGCTGGGTGGGAGGCATTTGGATTGATGGGCTCACTAGGAATACAACTGATGGGAAAGCTGTACTTCTGCAATGGAAAAATCAGATGCTTTTAGTAGAAGCAATGAGAATAAATGTTCAGCAAGAAGAATATCTGTCTCAAGCAAAGTCTCAGAAGATCAGGAATAGGCTTGGCATACTCGGAAAGAGCTATGATTTCAGCATTAAATGGCTCAGAGTTCAAACTTAGGTCCCCTTCTTAATAGCTATTCTATGGGTATGTGTCTGCCTCCTCCCTGCCGCGTCCTCCCCGAGCACACTGGTTTTCTTTTGTTTATTTTTTCTCTTTTCACCCAGAAGAAAATCAGGTACATTTGCTACGCTCAGAGGTCTAAGATTGTTAAACCTGCCTAGTCTTGAATCGGGCTTCCCTAGTGCCTCAGACGGTAAAGCGTCTGTCTGCAATGCAGGAGACCCGGGTTCGATCCCTGGGTTGGGAAGATCCCCTGGAGAAAGAAATGGCCGCCCACTCCAGTATTCTTGCCTGGAAAATCCCATGGACCGCGGAGCCTGGTAGGCCACTGTCCATGGGGTCACAAAGAGTCGGACATGACTGAGCGAAATCATTCCATGGGTATTATTTTCACAATCCTCAGAGAGTTGTTCTCAGGATAAAATGAAGTAATCTATACAAATTAGTGTCTAACTCAAATTGAGTACTTAGTAAATTATCACCTATTATTATTACCGAGGAATGAACGTGTTTAGGGTCGCTGGGGACAAGAATGCAAACATTTAATGGCCATTTATTGGAGGACAGTGAATGCCCCTAAGAGGACACAGCTGAGAGACGATCAGGAGGCAACCTCAGGATGTATGCATTTCCAGGTAGGCTGATTGCACAAGTCACAATCCTACATTAATCTCAGAGTTGCCTACTGCTGTGTCCTTCTGGTGCTGGCCACTTCTATTCATTATCTTTGACCCAAGAGTACAATATACAAATAATGGAACAGAGGGAGCAAATTGTAATGTTTGATTAAAATATGAGATGCTGTTTATTCTCACTCTACTCATTTGTTACTTTCCAAACACAGTCCTTTTATTATAAAAGGATTGATAGTATACTGATTTTCAGTAATATTTTTACATGTGCAGAGCATACTCAGATGTGAGACAGGCAGGAGATATCTGTATAGTTGTAGACAATAAGTGGATGTATCGACTGTAGAGAATTTTTAAAAAATAATCTATTATTATTACCGAGGAATGAACGTGTTTAGGGTCGCTGGGGACAAGAATGCAAACATTTAATGGCCATTTATTGGAGGACAGTGAATGCCCCTAAGAGGACACAGCTGAGAGACGATCAGGAGGCAACCTCAGGATGTATGCATTTCCAGGTAGGCTGATTGCACAAGTCACAATCCTACATTAATCTCAGAGTTGCCTACTGCTGTGTCCTTCTGGTGCTGGCCACTTCTATTCATTATCTTTGACCCAAGAGTACAATATACAAATAATGGAACAGAGGGAGCAAATTGTAATGTTTGATTAAAATATGAGATGCTGTTTATTCTCACTCTACTCATTTGTTACTTTCCAAACACAGTCCTTTTATTATAAAAGGATTGATAGTATACTGATTTTCAGTAATATTTTTACATGTGCAGAGCATACTCAGATGTGAGACAGGCAGGAGATATCTGTATAGTTGTAGACAATAAGTGGATGTATCGACTGTAGAGAATTTTTAAAAAATAATAAAACCAACTAAAGACTATCCAAATCTTTCTTTCATCTTTTATTAAATTTATATTTTCTCCTTTTATACTAATAAAATTTTCCTGCTTCCTCTTCAGAAAATTTCAGCCTAAATTTTATTTTGCATCAATACTAGATGGAAAAGCAAGCTCAGTATTAGAGGTAGCCAAGATAATATTTTCCATATGATAATTAGCTATGGGCTTCCCTGGTGGCTCAGCTGATAAAGAATCTGCCTGCAATGTGGGAAACCTGGTTTCACAATTTAAAAAAAATGTATTTCATAACTGGAAATACATCTATATTTTGTTCTTAGTATACCCTTCATATTTTTCTCCTATTGGTTAGTTAAAATTAATTAAATATTGTCATACCTAAACCTTTGCTATTTACCATTTAAGTTTCTATAGATGTCTGTTGCTTGAATAAAACTTTAATATTACTACTTAAAAAAAAAAAGACTATCCATTTATTATTACCATAATGTTCCAGCAGTTCTAAATAGTGTCAGTAATAAAAGATTTCTCCCTTCTCAAAAGAAAATCTGCTTTTGCTCCCTTCTTTGATTCATCACCTTATAGGGCCTTTCCTGCCCTGTTGTTGGCTTTTAGAAGTCGACCTCCATGCCTTGTTCAATTTCACAGCCCTCAGGCACTGGCACTGATGCCATGTTTAAGTGAGGGAAATGGGTCTGGGTCCTCCTCACCATAGTGATTTACCTGGTTCAGGTTGAAAAAAATGAAAGTGTTAGTCGCTCAGTCATGTCCATCTCTTTGAGACCCCATGGACTGAGGCCACCAGGCTCCTCTGTCCATGGAATTCTCCAGGCCAGGATACTGGAGTGGGTTGCCATTCCCTTCTCCAGGGCATCTTTCAGACTCATGGATCAAACCCTGGTCTCCTGCATTGCAGGTAGATTCCATCTGAGCCACCAGAGAAAGATTTTTAATTCATAACTTAAGAGTCAGTGAAATTAAATCTCCAGTTCTTTGTCTAAAAAAAAATAGGATAGTAATGCCCACCTGTGAAGCTATGATGAGGATTAGCAATAAAATGGGTAAAATCTTTGGCACAAGCCTGCCACCTAGGCTTTCAAAACTGAGGTCATTGACTTTGAAATCATTAAAGTCATTATTAAGTCAGCAGATATATAACAGAAGTCTTTATCGTATCATTTGTGACAGTTGGACCATAAAGAAGGCTGAGTGCTGAAGAATTGATGCTTTTGAACTGTGGTGTTGGAGAAGACTCTTGAGAGTCTCTTGGACTGCAAGGAGATCCATCCAGTCCTTCCTAAAGGAAATCAGTCATGAATATTTGTTGGGAGGACTGAAGCTCCAATATTTTGGCCACCTGATGTGAAGAACCAAATCATTAGAAAAGACCCTGATGATGGGAAGGATTGAAGGCAGGAGGAGAAGGGGATGACAGAGGATGAGATGGTTGGATGACATCATGAACTCAATGGACATGAGTCTGAGCAAGCTGTGGCAGTTGGTGATGGACAGGGAAGCCTGGCATGCTGCAGTCCATGGGGTCACAAAGAGTTAGACACGACTGAGCAACTGAACAACAAAATCATATCTTAGATTAATATAAGGGGACACAAAGATTCCTGAGACAGGGCTTTTGTCCAAAAGCATATCACCAACACAGCCACCAAGGAAGCCCCCATGAAAAGAGGCAGTGAAGAATATAAAGCACAGCACAATGTGGTAGACATCAATCCTACAGGGAAGGACAGTATCTAGGAAAAGTTTAAAAAAGGTAATGAATGAGAAACAGTATATGCTACCAAGAGACATTGCTTAATGAAAAATCCAGTTATTCAGAAGTCAGAAAATAATACCATAGAATCTTCTGTAAACAGATTAAGTGATAAAAGCGAGACACAAAACTATATACAACTCAATATGAAGGAACACACATAGAATAAATAGTGGATATAATTCTTCAAATTATTAAAACCGGTCATCTCTGCGTACTGGGGCTATGGGTGGTTTTTATTTTCTTCCATATATGAGTGCAGGTTTTCATTTCAGGAAACAAGAAGTATGACTATAAAATGAGAAAGAAAAGACTGTTTTTAAAAGAAGGTGAGTGTATAGCATTGAGAATGTAATTTGGGAAAAGTGTTATTTTCTAAGCTCAAAATTCTGGTCTCTGGACTGTAGAAAACTAAAGGCTACATTTGTTGCAAATAAAATTTTATTTACTTGGCCCTAGAGCCAGCATAAGCTACAGTCAATAAACTCTGAAAAATCCGCTACTCTTTGGACCGGTCTCCTGAGTGAGATGTGACTTTTGTGATTTGATTTGGAGAAGATGGAAGGGGAGCCTGCAGAGAACAGTGAAGGGAAGCTATGGAGAGTTGCATATAGCTTTCTGAAGCTTGAGAATGTGTTCTGAGTAGTCTGTGCCATTCTTTCTCAAGAAATGTCGGCCCATTAGAACACGAGGCATTCATTTTACTATAGACCCTTTCATACCTCGCATTCTCTGAATACTGCTTTTCTCCTGCTGAAACCCTATTCCCCCACAAAGGTCCCTGTCACCTAAGAGTAGCTCCAGGAAGACCAGGTTGGCTCTCCCCACCCCCTACTCATCTCTTCCAGCATCATATTTTGATGAAGTATGTATCTTCATCAGAGCTCTTATCACACTACCCAGAAACATTCTGATTTTTGTATGTATCCCTTAGTGGACTGTGGTTACGATGAGTCAGGACCTAGCATCATCCCGTCTTAAATATCCTGTCCTGACAGAGTGCTGTAAACGTGATTTGTTGATTTTCATCTCTAAGTCATGTCTGGCTCTTTGTGACCCCATGAGTTGAGCATGCCAGGGTTCCCTAACCTTCACTATCTCCCAGAGTTTGTTCCAATTCATGTCCCTTGAGTCCATGATGGAAGATGACTATGCAGTTGATCTGTTGTTTAGTTGCCAAATAGTGTCCAACTCTTTTGCGACCCCATGGACTATAGCCCACCAGGCCCTTCTGTCCATGGATTTCCCAGGCAAGAATATTACCATTTCCTCCTCCAGGGGATCTTCCTGACCCAGGGCTTGAACCCGCATCTCTTGCATCTCCTGCATTGGCAGGCGAAATTTTTTTTTTTTTTACCACTGAGCCATCTGGGAAGCCCATAAGGACTATGGCAATAGTCTAATAACCAACTGATTTATTACATAGTATATCCAAACTGTTATTGAAGTGACCTTCCTAAATCACTATTGATGTCACGTTACTCTCCTGTCTCATGTCTCTTCACTACTTACAGGAAGTCTTCTTAGGTAGGAGGTTGTATTCTCAGTAAAGCAGTCTCTGAGGCAGAGTTAAGCATATAGGACGTTTATCAGGAAGTGCCTTTGAGGTCAACACCTACTGAAGGGAGGAGAAAGAGGCAAGAGAGGGTGGGTGAAGGTGGTGAAGTCGCTCAGTCGTGTCTGACTCTTTGCGACCCCGTGGACTGTAACGTACTAGGCTTCTCTGTCCATGGGATTCTCCAGGCAAGAATACTGGAGTGGATTGCCATTTCCTTCTCCAGGGGATCTTCCCAACCCAGGGATCGAACCTGGGTCTCCCGCATTGGAGGCAGACACTTTAACCTCTGAGCCACCAGGGAAGCGAAACATTAAGTTGTGCTGTGGGCCTACTAGCAACCTCTGTTTATTTCCTTTCCCTAATGCTCCAACCTCCAACCATACTTATCTGCTTGCACCTTCTCATTAGCTCAGCTCAAGGCATCCATCTTTCTCTTTAGATATACTGATCATTTTCTCCTCTGATCTCTCACAATACCCCGTACAGATGCCTGTGTTATACTTAGTGATTTAGATGCCTATCTCTATTAGATCTAAGCTTATGGAGATCAGGCAACCAACTTACTCATCACTTTTTCTAAAAGACAAGAACACATATAATGTATCTGGCAAATAATACCCACTTATAAAAATAGTATGGAAAGGATGGATAAATGGATGTATGGATGGAAGAAAGGACAGAAGCATTATGACCATTCCTTTCCGCAACACATACCTCGGGGCCATTGTGAGACAATGAATCCTTCATCACTTCTAATGTAGCATTTCAGAGAATGATGCCATTCCCCGATTGGGATGGGAGAGAGACAGGGAGGAGCAGAGGCAATGTGACTTAAACAGATGTGGCCCAAAACCCAGACAAGTGAGCAAAGCCAGGTTTAGGCAGGAAAACACAATAGGAAAGTTAGGATGTAGACTCCAGGTGGTCTAATAGGAATAATTCCTAAAGCAATAGGAATCAGGATCCTTGTCAAGGAGAGGGAAAAAAAGCTAGGAAGCCAGAGGTGTGTTTTGGAACTAAAGCCCTAGTCAATGAGTTATAGAATCCCAGCATGCTGGGAAAGGTCTTAGAAGTATTCATCAACATTCTTTATTTTTCAGAGGAGAAATGTTAAGTTCCTAGGAAATACGAAGTCAGAATCCATCCTTCCATCCATCCATCCATCCATCCACCCATCCATCCATCCACCCATTCATCTACCTACCTACCCATGCAATTATTCACACATTCAATATTCATTTGCAGTTAGTGAGAACCTGCTACATTTAGATACACTGCTGGTAAAACTGGGAATACAAGCATGAAAAAGTCATGTTCCTTTCCATCAAGTAGCCCACAGTGTGCTAGAAAAGAAAGCTACAATTGAAAATGATGAGTGCCTTAATGTAAGATTGTCTGGGCATTGGAGATGCCAAGAATGCAGCTCTCAGATTGACCCTGTGGGTGAAATTGTCAAGTCTTCCAGGAACAGATAATAATTGTGAGCCACAAGGATGAAGTCTGATATGAAATCAGAAATTCTGAAAATCAGCATCTCCCTGCCTTTTCTCCACCAGGTTCAGAACAGATATCAAACGTGAGCAGAGTTGAGAAGATAGATGTGCCTGGACTGAAAGAAGAATAGGAGTTGATTTCTGACATGGCAGTATCTGTGTTTAGGTTCCCCTTCTACCTCCTTCTACTCCAGGAGTTACCAAAGATCATAACATAAGCAGCTCTGGATCATTTTATTTTTGCTTAGTCAAGCTTATTAGTTACTGTCCACTTATCTGTCTTTATTTAAGTAACAGAAAGAAAGGGACAAGGAGGAGGAATGAGAGGGAGGGAGGAAGCCCTCTTAAAACAAAGAATGAAAACCAGCGCCTCCTGTTCTGAGGCTCGATCGTAAACATGGCTTCACGTCACTTTAGTAGCACAGTGATGCCGCAAACCCTTCAAGGATCAGGCGTGAAGCCAACCCCTCATAAAAACCTCTCCTGTGAGTTTCTTTAATGAATCAGGTCAGACTGACACAACATTTCCCAGATATACTCTCAGGAAATAAACCGGGAAGAGATGTTGGATATGCACTTTAACTTGATGAAAATTTGCTTCAAAAAGAGAATAATTTTCCAAGCAGTCATATTGATTCATGACTCAACTTTTTATCAGCAGCTATGCTAACACTGAAGCTCTCTCACAGGAAAATATGGCAGGAGAGTTGAAAGAAAGAGTTAAAAAGAAACAGCTTAAAAATGTAAAAATCAAAGAATACAAAATATGTTTAATATGTCTCATTTAGGTATTCAGATATAAGTTGAAATTTTAAATGATATGTGCCCAAACTGAACTCAAACAGCACTCTCCTTGTTTCACCAAAGAAATAGAAAGAGACTAAAAGGCTAAATTTTGGTCAAAAGTTAAGGACCAAACATTATGAGCAATTATGACCAGCTATTAGTATAACACCACAGAAACTGCCTGAGAATACTAGGCAGTCCCCATATCTTTTTCTTAACATTTTCCTTCCATTTTGAAACAGGAAAACATGATAATGTGGGACTTGATGAGAAAACTATTACTTCTCCATTGATTAGTGGCAGTTAAATTTCATTTTAGGACTAGACCCTGAAACATGATTATATCACAAATATGCAAAAAGCCCATGTCTTTCCCTGTTCCTTCACCTTGACCATTAGACCACTCTTCCTTCATTTGGGCATTGTCTCTTCCCATAGGATTTGCACTGAATTGAAAAAAATTATAAACACTCTGAAGTCCAGATCTGAGTCTTTATGTTTCTCTACCAAAACCTCATTTATGACCAACTATTAGTATGTTGGCTTCCCTGGTGGCTCAGAGGTTAAAGCGTCTGCCTGCAATGCGGGAGACCTGGGTTCGATCCCTGGGTTGGGAAGATCCTCTGGAGAAGGAAATGGCAACCCACTCCAGTATTCTTGCCTGGAGGAGAATCCCATGGACGGAGGAGCCTGGTGGGCTACAGTCCACGGGGTCGCAAAGAGTCGGACACGACTGAGCGTCTTCACCTTCACTTTCACTTTCATTCAGTTCAGTTCAGTCGCTCAGTCGTGTCCGACTCTCTGTGACCCCGTGAATAGCAGCACTCCAGGCCTCCCTGTCCATCACCAACTCCCAGAGTTCACTCAGAGTCGCATCCATAACTTTCATTAGTATGTCAGAGAAGGCAATGGCACCCCACTCCAGTACTCTTGCTTCGAAAATCCCATGGATGGAGGAGCCTGGTGGGCTGCAGTCCATGGGGTCTCTAAGAGTCAGACACGACTGGGCAACTTCACTTTCACTTTTCACTTTCATGCATTGGAGAAGGAAATGGCAACCCACTCCAGTGTTCTTGCCTGGAGAATCTCAGGGACGGGGGAGCCTGGTGGGCTGCCATTTATGAGGTCGCAGAGTTGGACACGACTGAAGCGACAGCAGCAGTAGCAGCAGCATTAGTATGTCACCAGGCCCATCTGAGAATCCTCAGTTGACTGAAATGAAAACAATAGTCACTATAGAATCTGGAGTCAACAACATTTGTACTAATATTCACTATACTTGACTTGCTAAGGCAGAGACAGTGGGCTCACAGAGAATAGAAACATTTTAAACAAGAATAAAAATAAAAATGACTTTCTGTCTCATCCCATGTAAAATTTAAAAATAAACTAACCAGAGTCCTTAATTCTTGACCCAAATTTGGCCTTTTAGTTTCAAAAACAAAATAAATTACTTTTCTAGTTCAAACAACCTCCAAAGAAAATTCAAGGAATAAGAAGACAGGGGCCTAAGTAGAGATAACTAGATATTTCACCAGGGATTTCACGACCTCTGAAATTTTCTAGGATCACATAATCATTCCAGAAAAGGCACTCAATCTCTCAAGTCTAATCTGAATTTCTCTGTGCAAATGTAAATTTATTCCCTGTTGACCTAATCACAGATATCCCAGAGAATAACTTTTCCCTATTCATATATAATACTCTTTGTTTGAACTTTTTAAAATTGTATTTATTAGTACTTTATTTGTAGCTTATTTCTTTCAGACAGTAAGCTATTATCATGAGTCTAACCCTTGATACTTATTTC
This sequence comes from Aepyceros melampus, assembly GCA_006408695.1. Lineage (NCBI taxonomy): Eukaryota > Metazoa > Chordata > Mammalia > Artiodactyla > Bovidae > Aepyceros > Aepyceros melampus. Next base: position 432,512 of record SJXQ01011762.1, read on the forward strand.
ATCCAGAACTAAGTCTGAACCTTGGCTCTGCTGCTTCTAAGCTGTGTGCCATCCGTAATGTTACTCTGCTTCTTCGATCCTCCATTTTCTTTTTCTTTTTCTAGTGTTTCATTCTGCTTTAATTTTTTCAATTAATTAATTTATTTTGGTTGGAGGTTAATTACTTTACAATATGGTAATGGTTTTTGTCATACATCAGCATGAATCGGCCACAGATATGCATGTGGCCCCCATTTTGAAACCCACTCCCCCCTCCCTCCCCACGCTATCCCCCTGGTTTGTCCTGGAGCACGAGCTTCGGATGCTCTGCTTCATGCCTTGAGCTTATGCTGGTCATGTTTCACATGTGGTAATGTACATGTTTCAGTGCTATTCTCTCAAATCATTGACGGAGTTTAGTCTTTAGCTTTTCTTTCTACAGCTGCGGCTCTAATGATGGAAAGACTATTCTCTGATGCACATGTTACTATTCAAAATATTTTTTTCATAGAGGCAGAACTAACCATGATGTTCTTATGTAAGTTAAACATTCTTGGCCCTCTCCTGACCTTTTCAACATTTCAGGGGGCCTTCCACGCTCAGACGGCTTCCCAGGCTGAACCACAAAATAGGCTTCCAACTACCAAGTCCATGTGACAGTTCAGGATGTGCCTTCTTCCTGAATCCTAAACTGCTTCCAGCCTTTACTGAGTTCTGGCTACAGGATTCCAGCTGCAATATTGCAGAGATCCTAGGGTTCCGTCTCATAGCACCTTGTTGATTTATAGGTCTCTCCTCTTGTACTCCCAAATGAGGCAACAATAAGCTACAAACCTACTTTCTCCATCACAGATAGAGACCTGCCAGGTCAGTTTTCAACTTCCCAACATCTTGATTCCATTGAGTCCAGGGGATCTAGTTACAGACAGCAAAGCTGGAAAGACATTCTGAATTCCAGGCGGTTTGGGATAAGCTGGTATGGTTAGATGGGAGTCCTGGGAGATGGTGAGGCCAAGAAAAGAAGAGAGACTACTACACAAAGAAACGGCTGTGTGTTCTGAAGGGATGGCTTCCCAGATGTTATGCCTGGACGCCTTATCATTGAGATGAGGATCTTAGATGCCTTGCAGTTCTGTAACTCCCAAGGGCAACCTCACAGTCAGCCTATGGCAAGCCCTGTCCACTTCTGAAGGGGTCTCCGGTGGTGAGTAGGCCAGCATTCTCCCCTCCACTGCTTCAGAGGCCAGTGACTGAGGAGATCCAAGCGCTTCGTTCTTCGTGTTCTCCAAGTCAGCTTTAGTAAAGGTGTTTTGTTCTCAGAAGACCTGTAACTGGAAAAATGCTAAGAATCCCATTTCCTTTCATCTTGCTAAAATCACTAAGTTCCCTGTCCTTGCTATAATTTTTCAGTGATAATATTCTGCATAGCAGGAAGCAAGAATAACTTCTGCTTATGATTAGTAAAACCAGATGGACTCAATAATCACTTTTAAAAATACATTTTAAGTTGGGCTCCTGCCTTTAATCCCCTTATCACCATGTCACTACCAAAAGTTTAAGGCTATGAAAAAAATCTTGGTAAAATTCCCTCCAGAAGAAAAAAAAAAAAAAAGACCTCAGCCAAAAATGATGTCAGGGGCACTAAGAACATTAGTTCTTTCGAATGGGTAAAAAGGGAGTGAGAAGGTGCTGAGGGTAAATCTTGGCTTTCCAAATAGAAAGCCATGAGAGCAGACAGAAAGAAATGGAATATTTTTAAAAATGTGACAAGTGGCTTTCTGCTTCTTATATTAGCTATTAACTGCTGGGACTCATTAGGCATGGTAAGCGAAAGGCAATAATTGAATGTGGGAACACTCTGCAGGACCACAATGGGATTCCTATTTCTAGCGTCCACTGTAATTATGAATCATCCTCAATATATGGGACTTATAGAAGAAATGCTGCCCTTGAATCAAGCTAGCCTTGTTCACGGTATTTTTATCCTAGGTTTAACACATGGAAGTAGACACTCGATTTACTGGAGACAGAAAACCTATTGCTTTAGCCTCTCTTTGTGCTTCTGAGCACAGTACAGGCAGTCCTGCTAGGAGGGGTTTGAGGAGATGGGAAAGATGAGAGGCCCCATGTCCTCCCAGAGCTCGCTTTCTCCCCTTCCTTCCAGCCCATTCCAGGCCTTATAGCTGTTTCTCATTACGCATGTGTGCCTGCTAAGTAGCTTCATCACCTCTGACTCTTTGTGACCCTAGGGACCCTAGCGGGCCAGGCTCCTCTGTCCATGGGATTCTCCAGGCAAGAGTACTGGAGTGAGTTGCCGTTTCCTCCTCCAGGGGATCTTCCCAAGCCAGGTCTACAACCCCTGTCTCCTATGGGCAGGAGGATTCTTTACCACTAGGGCCACTTTTCTCATTGCAGCCATATTTTTTCTAAGGCCTTCACCCTCTCCTACAGAGTCTTCTCTCAGGCAGTCTCCTTTCCCCCACCAGGCCAGTCCCCTGGACTGAAAGCTACTTATCAATCTCTTCAGCCATCCCTGGACATACCTTCAGCCTAACGAGCCTCTCTACCTACACTGACATTCAACCTACCCACTCCCCCATCTAAACAATCCCTAAAGCTGCATCTTTCAGAAAGCCATCTCTTCATGAACAGCCCAGCAGGAGTAACTGTCAAGTTCTGAGTTTCTGTTTTAAGAAATCAATCATGCATGCATAGAATGTTGGGGTTACCGTCAAAAGGTTCTCAGATAACCGCTAATGGGAAGCTTAGTAATGGATCTGAGCAAATGCGGTGCTATTGCCAAAATGCTCTTTGCCTTCAGAACCTAACAGAAACAACAATCCTCTTATAGGCTGTATCAATCATCTGTCAGTATATAACACCTGGAAACTGTGTTCATATCTAGAACATTGGAAAAACAGAGTGCACACACAGAGAAATGAGCAAAATCCTTAGTGACTCAGGAAGCATGTCAAAAGGACAGTAGAAACCTGTAGGGATATTGAAGACCAGTGGGCCATTTCTGCACCCAGCCTGCCCCTCCTGACTGCTCGTTGCCTCTTCTGTCCCCGTCATTACACCAGCACATACTCAGTCCCCGTGATCTGCCCTGTGATAGGTGCTGGAGAGATAAAGCTGATTGATTCGAGCCTCGTCTTTGATACCAGTTCCTGAGGCTCCTAGTCACTCACCCTCAGAATCTGTACACTGGACACAGCGGTGCAAGCTCTGATTGCTTTCTGATGGGTGGCCGTTATGCATGCTTTAGTTACTATTATTATTTGAATGAACATCATTGCATAGTGGAAAGAACAGGAAGTTTCCAGTCAAGTATAACTGGGCTAAAATTCCATTCAGATCATTACTACCTGTGAAACCTCAATTTAAACTATGCTTGCACTGTATAGTCCATGGAGTCACGAAAAGTCGGACATGACTTAGCAGCTGAGCAACAACAACAGCATATGAGGACAATAGTAGCTAATACTGGTGATTCACCCAACAAAAAGTCTGCAGTGCTGTAGCTAGTCAACAACGTTAGTTTCTAAATCTCTCTGCCTATTCTTACTAGTCTGAAAGCCCCTCTAAACGTCTTTGCATTTCTCCTGGTACATAATTAGGCCCTTATGTGCCTGACAGTTGTTTGTTAGGCTACATGTTTTATTGGATGAGCTCCCGAGTTGGAGTTTCTTTGCCTCTGTGGATCGTTACAAAGGTAACTAAGTGAAGGAATAGGCAGGCTTTTTCAAGAGCATAAAGCACCCTACCTGCATGTGGCAGTAGTGACAACTATGACCTTGGCAGAAAGGACACAGAATCCAAGTGTCACCCACAGTGTCAGAGACAGGAAGGCTGAGGTAGGAATAGCTGCTAATAACGATTTGTGGTAGCTTACTGCCTTAAGTATAATAGCTAACTGGTGTAATTCTCAGATCAGCTCTATTATTTCCTTTATTAATGGGAAAGAGATTGTCGTACCATGGGATTTGGGGATCTCCTTAAGAGCACACATCCAGTAAGTGATAGAACTGTGATTCAAACTCACTTGGTGTGATTTCAGGCTAAGTATTTATATAAAAAACTCCATTGTCAGGTCAAAACCAGGGTGGTGCCACAACTTTGGTCAATAGCATGCTCAATCTGTAAATGTAGAAACAAGAGAATTTTTTTTCAGAAACCTGAGATTGTTTCCAATCTCATACAGCATATCCTTTGCCATGTGGAAATAGGCCTCTTTGTACCCTGACAATAATGGACTGGACTTGGCAGAGATTACCGTGATGAAAGCCACTCTGCCTGACTGTGGTTCCATTCAGATACTCTCACTTATTCTGTCAAATCCCCTTGCTTAGTGCACTTGAAAATGCCTGTGCTTTTCCCACAGGCAACTCCTCAGGCAAAGACTATTGCTTTTTCCTTGTCATCAGAGCTTCAAGGATAATTGGAAGGTATCTGTGAGTGTTGACACTTCTACAGCAGCTGTTGACTTGCTCTCACTCACAACAGTGGAAAATGCTTTAATTTCTAAAGAAACAAATATTTACCTAAGTCCAGCTAAATGGATGCTGTGACAGTTCACCATACAAAGCCAGACATGCTAAGAAACCCTCCTTTAGCCATATGAGTCCAAATGATTCCTGAAACAGAGTCAGGTCCCAGATTATGCAGCCAGTAAGTGGGAGAGCTGTGATTCTGATCTTGGTCTGTCTGACCAAAGTTACTGTTCCCTCTAATCTTTAAAACAAAGCTGTGTCCTAAAGATCTGCTTTGAAACGACCTAGACACGCAGATGTTTGTTGTTGGGTCAATGCTCTCATTTTCAGTTCTCACACTTCGGTGTGTGCAAATTTATTGTGTGCGCTTGATTTCTCCACATGGCTTCCGCAGACACAACGCGTGAAGAAACTTTGGCATCCAAAAAAGAAGTGAAGTCCCAGTTTGGTTTATGATAGATAAGTGATTGAAACCCCAGGTAAGGCATCTGTATCTGACAGCAACTCAGAGTAGTGGCTTCGAGTCACACAGCCTGGGGTTGAATGTTGTTTCTTCAGCTTGCCAGCTTTGCAGATGATGCCCTTCTTCTGAGTTCAGGCTCTTCATCTGTTGTACGGTGCATGCGGTGCATTTAAACTGACAGCTGTAGTGTCCCTTGGAACAGGCTGGAACCTGTAGTCAGAAGGGTGAGCAGGTGCACAAGCTCCCAGCGCCCGTAGAGCAATGCAGAGGACATACTTGGGGTGAGCCGCAGCCGGATGCACTGTGGAGTCCGGGCCAGGAGAGGACCCCCTCTCCAGCAGGCGACAGGGAATTGGAGGACTTGCATCACAGCTGACATTTCTGCCCGTGAGTTCCGGTTTGCATTGTGATGCCTCTGTGTTTGTGCAAGCTCCTGGTACAATGGGAGCTCCTCTAGCATACAGAGAGCACGAAGCAGTGGGCATGACTTGGCACAAGCTGGAGCCCATGGGTAGAAGGGCCAGCAGATGCATAAGAAATTAAAGCATCAGTGTTGAAGTTAGGAATTGTTTTGAAATTTTAATTAGAAGATGTAAGTACACAGCAGTTCCTGGAACATGGTGAAGTTTCAGTTCAGTCGCTCAGTCGTGTCTGACTCTTTGTGACCCCATGAATCGCAGTACGCCAGGCCTCCCTGTCCATCACCAACTCCCGGAGTTCACTCAGACTCACGTCCATCAAGTCAGTGATGCCATCCAGCCATCTCATCCTCGGTCGTCCCCTTCTCCTCCTGACTCCAATCCCTCNGACGTTCACCCTTGCCATCTCTTGTTTGACCACTTCCAATTTGCCTTGATTCATGGACCTGACATTCCAGGTTCCTATGCAATACTGCTCTTTACAGCATCGGATCTTGCTTCTATCACCAGTCACATCCATAACTGGGGATTGTTTTTGCTTTGGCTCTATCCCTTCATTCTTTCTGGAGTTATTTCTCCACTGATCTCCAGTAGCATATTGGGCACCTATTGACCTGGGGAGTTTCTCTTTTGCTATCCTATCATTTTGCCTTTTCATACTGTTCATGGGGTTCTCAAGGCAAGAATACTGAAGTGGCTTGCCATTCCCTTCTTCAGTGGACCACATTCTGTCAGACCTCTCCACCATGACCCTCCCATCTTGGGTTGCCCTGCAGGCATGGCTTGGTTTCATTGAGTCAGACAAGGGTGTGGTCCTAGAGTGATTAGATTGACTAGTTTTCTGTGAGTATGGTTTCAGTGTGTCTGCCCTCTGATTCCCTCCCGCAACACCCACCATCTTATTTGGGTTTCACTTACCTTGAGCGTGGGGTATCTCTTCACGACTGCTCCAGCAGAGCCACTGCACCTTACCTTTGACGAGGGGTATCTCCACATATATATACACATACATACAGAGAAAAAAATGAGTAACCTACCTACAATAAAATGTATAATAGTAAAAATATAATAAGCAAATAATAAAAAATTTAAATAAGGGTAAATGCATAAATTAATATGCAAAAGAGAAGACTAAGAACAGAAAGATCTAAAGTTGAAACAATGTGTCCACATTATGAAAAGATTATCTGTGTTTTCAGGTATGGAAATGAACACATATTATAAATGCACTGACTGTCTATGAAGGGTCTCTGATTAACTGCATTGAGTATTTGGTAAATGCTCATGCTATGGCACCTCACTCCAGTACTCTTGCCTGGAGAATCCCATGGATGGAGGAGCCTGGTAGGCTGCAGTCTATGGGATCACTAAGAGTCGGACATGACTGAGCGACTTCCCTTTCACTTTTCACTTTCATGCATTGGAGAAGGAAATGGCAACCCACTCCAGTGTTCTTGCCTGGAGAATCCCAGGGATGGGGGAGCCTGGTGGGCTGCCGTCTATGGAGTCGCACAGAGTCGGACACTACTGGAGTGACTTAGCAGCAGCATGCTCTTTCTAAACTTGAATACAGGAAAAACTTCAAGATGTCATCTGTACTTGAACAGAGATGGAGGAGCCTGGTAGGCTGCAGTCTATGGGATCACTAAGAGTCGGACATGACTGAGCGACTTCCCTTTCACTTTTCACTTTCATGCATTGGAGAAGGAAATGGCAACCCACTCCAGTGTTCTTGCCTGGAGAATCCCAGGGATGGGGGAGCCTGGTGGGCTGCCGTCTATGGAGTCGCACAGAGTCGGACACTACGGAGTGACTTAGCAGCAGCATGCTCTTTCTAAACTTGAATACAGGAAAAACTTCAAGATGTCATCTGTACTTGAACAGATGAACTATTCTGATGTCAAAGTTCAAGTTAAAGGCCAAAGATACATTACCTCTCTCCCATCTCAGTTCACTAAGAACAGTGTCTTAAAACTTACAGTTTATGAACATAAGCCAAGGTACTTGTCCTTTTCAGAGGTTATAGAGTTTGATTTTCTGTATATGAAGTTCAAGAACAGGCAAACCTAGTCTATAGTGACAGAAGTCAGAAGACCAATTGTTTCAAGTTAGGGAGACATTGACTATAAGGAGGTAAGAGAGGTAAGAGAGAACTCTTCCAAGGTAATGAAAATATCCTCTGTCTTGATAGAAGTGTGGGTTACAGGTACCTATATTAATCTATACACTTAAAATTTAAGATTCTTACATTAAATGAAGCATACCTAAATTTAAAAGGGGAAAATATGCTTCAACATGCAACAACCATTCAATCAAAGGCAAAGAGGCATAAAACAATGAAATTTACATAACATATAGAGAATAAGGAATTCAGTATCTTTTCCCAGGGACTACTTTTTCGATAATAAAGAGGAAGGAGACAGATAGAAAGGGAGGAGACAGGGAAGGAGAATAAAGAATAAAGGAAAGAAAGTAATAGTTCAGTGAATGAACTTTCAGTTTGAAAAATAAAACTTCCTTTTGAAAAGCCATTCCATAAAACCAAACAGGGCAATCATTTAAGGCCGCAATTTCCAAATTTTTCATGTTAATGGTTTACCTTCTCCTCAACAAATGTATTTAATTAGAATTCTATTCATCAGATTTTTAACACTTTTACAGGTTCTATTGAATAAAGAGCTCAATACTTCTGAGGAAACAAGTATGTGTCATGTACGCAGGCCAGTTTTCAAGATGACTGAGTAATAAACAAGGACGAGATTCATTGCACTAATATCGTCATTTTAAATGTAAAGTCTGGTTGAAATACAGACGTTGCACTGTGAAAGCTGGTGCTCACTCTGAACAAGTGAGATGCCAAAGCACTGCAAATCTAACAAAGGGCTTAAGGAATAGTTCTTACACTTTGCTAATATCACACATGAGTAAAAATAACATTTATCTTCTCTTTGCTTGCCCAAGTTACCATAGTCAGGCTGATTGTACTGGACTGTTGCTGTTGTGCTCAGGTGCTCAATCCTGTCAGACGCTTTTGCAGCCCTATGGACTGCAGCCTGCCAGGCTCCTCTGTACATGGGATTTTCCAGGTGAGAATACTGGAGTGGGTTGCCGTTTCCTCCTCCAGGGGAACCTCTCAACTCAGGGACCAAAACCACATCTCCTGCATTGGTAGTCAGATTTTTTAGCACTGAGCCACCAGGGAAGCCAGAATACAAAAGTAGAGGGAGCTGATTTATCCCTAAGCTTATTCACATTAAAGCTAATCTAGTCTTTCATTTCTGATATCTCAGTTAAGGATTCATATTCTAATGCAGTAACACTAAAAATATACCTGGTCTTGATTTTCAGTGTTAATACATTCTTCAAAACCCTAGTAACCTAGCCCTGACTTTCAACAGCGGTTCTATTTTGGCCACCAGCAATGAAACTGACTATATAATATATGAGGTGATGAGACAGAATATTAAAATAAGAGAATAAAAAAGTTATCTTCAAATATCTTTTGAGAGGATAAAAATGGAGGATTACCATTGTACAACTGTCAAGAGAAAGGATTAATTTTTAAATCATTTTCTATTTCCACTGCCTGATGTGGTAAAGTTGGATGAATAAAAGGCCATTGTCTTTATTCATTAATTTCAAGAGATTGTTGGAAGATGGAAATCTTTTGGAATGATTATGCCTTTGTAGCAATCTTTATCTAAAAACTATGACTCTTAGAGAATACTCTGTTCTCTTCTAACTGTAAATGTTGTCAGAAGGATGAATTAGAGAGAAGTAGTCAACACAGATTTTCAGTGTCTGCCTCACAAAGTTCATCTCAGGGTTTTTTTTGTCTTCTTATACTTGCAAGATACCATCTTATCAAAAGAACTTGATTGTGATCATTTCTCAGTATATACAAATACCAGATCATTATGCTGTATGCCTGAAACTAATAAAACATTATATGTCAATTATGTGGCTTCTCAGGGGACACAGTGGTAAAGAATCCTCCTGCCAATGCAGGAGACAGAAGAGATGCAGATTAGATCCCTGGGTTGGGAAGGAAACGGCAACCCACTCCAGTGGGAAATTCCATGGACAGAAAAGCCTGATGGGCTACAGTTCACGGGGCTGCAAAGACTCGGACACAACAGCACATACACGCGATGCATGTCAATTATATTTCTTCATTTTATTTTTTTTGGCTGTGTATCATGACACACAGGATCTTATTTCCTAGAACAGGGAACAAATCCATGCCCCCTGCATTGCAAGCATGGAGTCTTTACAATTTGACTGCCAGGGAAGTACCTATACCTCAATTTTTTAAAAAATAACTTGTTTTAAATTAGATAAAGGAGAAATGTTTAAACGTACACCATTGTTCTAATAAGCCAACATGGGTTAGAGGAATGGCAGTAAATGGAGCTAAAGATGACCAACCTATGAAAAGTTAACCTTCCCAAATACCTAAATCTTTATCAATGATCCAATGGACTCCCTTCATGGTGTGGTGACAGCTACATACCAACAAAGCCACACTAGTAAGTTGTTTCCTGCGGAAACTATCAGTTCGTATGTCAAAACAGAAAAAGATAATGTCTCTACAGGAATGTATGAATATATATATATATATATATATATTTAAAATTAGATTAAAATATTTCAAAAATAAGTGAAAATATAAAATAGTAATTTAAAATACATACTGTAAACATAAATATATATAATTCTATTAAATATATAGTTGAACCTTGAACATGGGTGTGAATTACATGCCATTTTTCAGTAAATATACTGAAAACATTTCTGGAGACTTTCAATATTCAGAAAAATATTACTGACAAACCATGTCAGTCCAGAAATACTGATAAGATTAAGAAAAAGGTATGGAAAGAAAGCACAGAGCAGATATAGATACATATATATATATATACATACATATATGTGTTGATCAACTGTTTATGTTATTGGTAAGGCTTCCAGTCAACAGTATTCTGTTAGTAGTTAAGTTTTAAGGGGATCAAAAGTTCTATGATTTTCAACAGAAGTTGGGAGGGTACTGGTGCCCCCACCCCACACTGTTCAGGAGTCAGATGCATAAATGTATAATATATACACAGATAATCTACGTGCATGTTTCTTTCAAAGAGACTAGATATCGCCATACATGCTTGACTGTATCTTTAAAACACATAGTAAATAGGGCCTAACCATTTTTTAATAGAAATGAAAAAAAAAAACACATTGAAATGGGATCCAAAAATAAACTATACTATTATTGATTCTTAGATATTTGACATTATTATATGCAGCCATTTTCATTATTGAAAAGAACATTGCTAAGTCACGTCAGTCATGTCTGACTCTGTGCGACCCCATAGATGGCAGCCCACCAGGCTCCTCCGTCCCTGGGATTCTCCAGGCAAGAACACTGGAGTGGGTTGCCATTTCCTTCTCCAATGCATGAAAGTGGAAAGTGAAAGGGAAGTCGCTCAGTCGTGTCCGACTCCTAGAGACCCCATGGACTGCAGCCTACCAGGCTCCTCCATCCATGGGATTTTCCAGGCAAGAGTACTGCAGTGGTGTGTCATTGCCTTCCTGGAAAAGAACATTATAAAGGTACAAATGTTTCTATTAAATAAAACCTCTAAGATGAGTATGCTTTAATTCCCTAGGATTCATGACATGTTAGAGGATGATCCAAAACCTGTGATTTTGTTCCTCTTAAGTATTGTGTGTATAAACACAACTATGGTTCATTTTCCTTTAATGATACAGATGTGAAAGATATTCTTATTGACATGCAGACCTAATCTGACTGATTAGCTGAAGAGCAGAATTCTGCCACACAAAATCAACTGTATATGTACAAAAATAAATTGCAAAGCCCTGCAAGTAACCTCCAAAGCTTAATATTTTAAAAGTTATGTGACCTTGGGCAAGTCATCAGTAGGTATGTCTTCAATCTCACCACCTCTGCAATGAGAAGATTGTTCTAAAATAGCTTCTTTTAGAGGGTGTGGAGAAAACAAGCCTTCTACTCTGTTGGTGGGAATGTAAATTGGTGCAGTCATTATGGAAAACAATTCCTTACAAAAGTTAAAAATAGAACTATCATAGGATTCAGCAATCCCACTTCTATACATACATGCAGAGAAAACTCTAACCTCAAAAGATATATGCACCCCAGTGTTCACAGCAGCACTGTTGACAACAGCCAAGACATGAAAGCAACCTAAATGCTCATCAACAGAGGAATGGATAAAGATTTGTGTGTGAATGAATATTACTCACCCACAAAAAATTGAAGTAACATCACTTGCAGCAACATGGATGAGCCTAGAGATCATCATACTAAGTGAAGCAAGTCATTTAGACAAAGATGAATCAAAAATGATACAAATGAACTTATATACAAAATAGAAACAGACTTACAGAAAAAACAAACTTACAGTTACCAAAGGGTAAAGGGCAGGGGGGGATGTCTGGAGTATGGGATTAGCAGATGCAGACTACTACATATAAAAAATAATACATAGATAAAAAATAAAGTCTTACAGTATAGAACAGGGAACTGTATTCAATATTGTGTAACAAACTATAATGGAAAAGAATCTCAAAGTATATATATATTAATATATATCTACACACATAAACACACACACACATATATATACACATATTTACCTGAATTATTTTCTGTACCCCAGAAACTAATACAACATTGTAAATCAACTATACTTCAACTAAAAAGTTTAAAAATAAAATAGCCTCTAGTATACTTTCTACTTTAATTCCATGAAGACTTGACTATCACACTCTATTCTGTGATGAAGTTATATTCACTTACTATTGATAAGCATATTTTTGTCCTACAGAGGAATTACAATACAAATGATATGTCAACTTTATTATTTATTATTTCTCACTTTCCAAGTGGTCTTCTGAAGGAAGCACTGGGATCCTCTCTTTTCACAGTTTATTAAAATGAACCACATATCCAAAAATATTCACTGAAGATTCTCTTCATCCACTTTCTATATTTATTATATATTAATACATAAACCACAACCATGTTTCCAAGAGTGGCTCTCACTGCTCTTCCATTAGCAAATAGCTGGTCTGACTCCTTAAATGAGACTTATAAACTATACCTCTTACTTTTTTTCCCTAAAACACATTTTCCTAATATTTAATTTATAAATCATTTCCCAGATGTATCAGTAATAAATGATTGTAGGCGGCAGACAGGTCTCCAGGAAAGTATCATGCTTGCTATTTACTTGGAGGCCTCATTAAAAAGGCATCAAGAGAAAGCAAAATATAAACAACCTTGTGAACCTTTGTAATTGGTCTCAAGAGACACGTAACTCTGAGGATATCAATAAGGAAATGCCCTAGTCCAAACTCTCTCTTAGGCTGTACGAAAAATACTTCTTTGCTGATAAAAAGTTTGTGTAAGATAGCTGCTTATGATCAAAGTGAGAACAAAGCAAAAAAATAAGTGCTCCATGATTTCAGATATTTTCTCCCTAAAGCATATTTTAAGAAAATGACTGAGCTAATCCTTTTCTTTAATTGCCATGCTGCTCATAAATGAAGTAATTTTAAACAAATATGTCACAGATGTTTATCGTGTATGAGAAGTACAGGGATATATATATATGTACATTATATACACACATATTTAAGTGGTATGGTCAACACATTAGTTTACAATTTAGATGTTAAAAAATGAGACACATCTCAAATGGGTTATTTTGTGAAGGTTAATCCTTTAAATTAGCAATTTTTGAACTAAGGGTTTTCCTAAAGCAAGACATTCCTTTGTAAAGATGGGGACAACTTTTCATGATTGCATTTGTTATCTTCATATTTATCAGACCTCAAATTTGATGTTTTGACTGATTTCAATTATCACTGTCAGCATATCACCCATTTTCACCTTCTCATGACCCAAAAGGGGGGTGTCATCCCATATGATAGATGAAGTGGGTCCAATAAATGTGGCCAAATAACATATGAAGCTAAGATTACTGAAAAACTGTGTGTATGTGTACGTGCGTGCACGCACGCGTGCCCAGTTGCTCAGCTATGTCCAATTCTGCAATGCCTCAAGGCTCCTCTGACTATGGGATTTTTCAGGCAAGAATACTGGTGTGGCTTGCCATTTCCTCCTCCAGGAGATCTCCTCAACCCAGGGACTAAACCCACATCTCCTGTGTATACTGTATTGGAAGGTCAATTCTTTACACCTGAGCCATCTGGGAAGCTCCTTAAATACAGATGCGCCACCAAAATCCACTATAGTGTTCTTCATATTCATTTTATTTTATGCCTTTTCTTTGTTTAAAGGAATCCTTCCATACAGCAAGAGAGATTCATGGCAGTTATGTTGCAAAAGTTATCAGATCTCGGTTGATATATAAATCAAATGGTGTATAAAATGGATCTGCAAAGAAATAATAAAGAAAATGCCAAAAGTATGTCAAATCTCACCATGATTCTTTAGATATATTTGTGTTTCTTGACAACTGATTCATCTCATGTTTTCCTCTTTGTTTTAAACTAAACAAGTTACAAGTAAAAACAACTCCCTTTTTTACGGACCTTTTCTCCAGATTAAACTGTGACTGTTCCTGTATAAATCAAACCTATTTATTATCTTAGCTTCAAACAATAACACAAACTAAACAAATTATTTTAGATGCTTAGCTGTTACTATCCGCTTATGCAGAACATCTAATGTGATATATTGGAATCCAGAGCACTGGATTCATTTTTTTCCCCTCATTCTTTTTTTTTTTTTAATTTATTTTTTTATTGAAGGATACTTGCTTTACAGAATTTTATTTTCTGTCAAAACTCAACATGAATCATCCATAGGTATACATATATTCCCTCCCTATTGAACCTCCCTCCCATCTCCCACCCCATCCCACCCCTCTAGGTTGATACAGAGCCCCTGATTGAGTTTCCTGAGCCATACAGCAAATTCCTGCTGGTTATCTATGTTATATATGGTAATGTAAGTTTCCATGTTAGTCTTTCCATACATCTCACCCTCTCCTCCCCTCTCCCCATGTCCATAAGTTTATTCTTTATGTCTTGTTTCTCTTGTCTCATTCTTGCTTTACCTCCTGGCATAAGCATTCACCGCTTTATTTGTTCATTCATAAGTAAATTAGGGACAAAAGTGTCACCAGTAATAATCTGGGTAGCAGTATGAACATTTATTGGAGAAGGGAATGGCAACCCACTCTAGTGTTCTTGCCTGGAGAATCCCAGGGACGGGGGAGCCTGGTGGGCTGTTGTCTCTGGGGTCGCACAGAGATGGACACGACTGAAGCGACTTAGCAGCAGCAGCAGCATGAACATTTATGGTGCACACTGTGATAAATAGTATATATAAATTTCTGTTATAAAAATAATAAATGTTTAAAACAATGAATATGTAAAATAAAACAAAAAATAAAATTTATCTGTTATTCCACTATCCAGAAATCACCAAGGAGCATTTTTTTTTCCAATCCCTACCAGTTTTAATTTAATTGTTCACCTGTTATTGGATGTTTAGGTAACTCTTTTGTTATAATTAATGACACTGTGGTGAACAGTTTCACACATAATTTCTTGGCAGAATCTTTGGTTCTTTAAGTTGTTAAATAAGATTGACAGATATTCATTCATCTGCTTTTTTATTAACACATTAACAAAATATTTACCTGACCATTCAGCTCATATACGTAGAGAAAACAGTGTTTAGAGAAATAGATGATGAGCTGAGATTCAAGTAAAAAGCTTTTGGTTCTTTAAGTTGTTAAGCGAAATTGACAGATATTCATTCATTTGCTTTTTTATTAACACATTAACAAAATATTTACCTGACCATTAAGCTTATACATGTATAGAAAATAGCATTTAGAGAAATAGATGATGAGCTGAGATTCAAGTAAAAAGCTTCAGTGAACAGAAACAACAGGCAAAAGGACAAATATTATATGATTCTACTTACAAAAAATATCTAGATTGGGTAATTCATAGAGACACAAAACAGACCAGAGGTTACCAGGAGCTGGGGATGAGAAGGAATGAAAAGTTGTTGCTTATTGGTTTTAGGTATTCCCTTGGGAGGTAAGGAAGAAATTTAAATACTGGAGACTGCTATCTAACATTAGGAACATAACTGATGCTACAAGAATGGTTAAGATGACAAATTTATGTTAAATATATTTTACTACATTTTCTACTTTCATTGAAGTCGATATATAATAATTAAAATCTATCCAATTCACTGAAAGTTTAAATATAATTTGCATATATACTACGTCAAAGTCTCTGATAGGTGACTGTATCTTATTTAAGACCCAGAATAAGCCTATCATTACTACCAACAGGGAAACCGAGTTTTAATGAACTTAGGTAGTTGTGCGGTCTCACCAGAATCAGACTTACACCACATTTGTATGACTTCAAAGCCAATGCTTTTAATTATTATGCTGTCTAAATTACATCTCTCCTGCTTCATCTGTGACAGCTTCTGAACTGTTAAACCTATTCTGTTGCTGTTACTCTTCAGTCACTAAGTCCATGGACTCCAGCACTCCAGGATCCTCTGTCCTCCACTATCTCCTAGGGTTTGCTCAAATTCACATTGAGTTGGTGATGTTATCAAAACAAGGTATCCTCTGCCACTCCCTCCTCCTTTTGCCTTCCATCTTGCCCAGCATCAGGGTCTTTTCCAATGAGTTGGCTCTTTACATCGGGGCTTCCCAAGTGGTGCACTGGTAAAGAATCTGTCTATCAATGAAAGGGACGCAGTTTCAGTCTCTGGGTAGGGGAGATACCCATGTCCATAAGTTTATTCTTTATGTCTTGTTTCTCTTGTCTCATTCTTGCTTTACCTCCTGGCATAAGCATTCACCGCTTTATTTGTTCATTCATAAGTAAATTAGGGACAAAAGTGTCACCAGTAATAATCTGGGTAGCAGTATGAACATTTATTGGAGAAGGGAATGGCAACCCACTCTAGTGTTCTTGCCTGGAGAATCCCAGGGACGGGGGAGCCTGGTGGGCTGTTGTCTCTGGGGTCGCACAGAGATGGACACGACTGAAGCGACTTAGCAGCAGCAGCAGCATGAACATTTATGGTGCACACTGTGATAAATAGTATATATAAATTTCTGTTATAAAAATAATAAATGTTTAAAACAATGAATATGTAAAATAAAACAAAAAATAAAATTTATCTGTTATTCCACTATCCAGAAATCACCAAGGAGCATTTTTTTTTCCAATCCCTACCAGTTTTAATTTAATTGTTCACCTGTTATTGGATGTTTAGGTAACTCTTTTGTTATAATTAATGACACTGTGGTGAACAGTTTCACACATAATTTCTTGGCAGAATCTTTGGTTCTTTAAGTTGTTAAATAAGATTGACAGATATTCATTCATCTGCTTTTTATTAACACATTAACAAAATATTTACCTGACCATTCAGCTCATATACGTAGAGAAAACAGTGTTTAGAGAAATAGATGATGAGCTGAGATTCAAGTAAAAAGCTTTTGGTTCTTTAAGTTGTTAAGCGAAATTGACAGATATTCATTCATTTGCTTTTTTATTAACACATTAACAAAATATTTACCTGACCATTAAGCTTATACATGTATAGAAAATAGCATTTAGAGAAATAGATGATGAGCTGAGATTCAAGTAAAAAGCTTCAGTGAACAGAAACAACAGGCAAAAGGACAAATATTATATGATTCTACTTACAAAAAATATCTAGATTGGGTAATTCATAGAGACACAAAACAGACCAGAGGTTACCAGGAGCTGGGGATGAGAAGGAATGAAAAGTTGTTGCTTATTGGTTTTAGGTATTCCCTTGGGAGGTAAGGAAGAAATTTAAATACTGGAGACTGCTATCTAACATTAGGAACATAACTGATGCTACAAGAATGGTTAAGATGACAAATTTATGTTAAATATATTTTACTACATTTTCTACTTTCATTGAAGTCGATATATAATAATTAAAATCTATCCAATTCACTGAAAGTTTAAATATAATTTGCATATATACTACGTCAAAGTCTCTGATAGGTGACTGTATCTTATTTAAGACCCAGAATAAGCCTATCATTACTACCAACAGGGAAACCGAGTTTTAATGAACTTAGGTAGTTGTGCGGTCTCACCAGAATCAGACTTACACCACATTTGTATGACTTCAAAGCCAATGCTTTTAATTATTATGCTGTCTAAATTACATCTCTCCTGCTTCATCTGTGACAGCTTCTGAACTGTTAAACCTATTCTGTTGCTGTTACTCTTCAGTCACTAAGTCCATGGACTCCAGCACTCCAGGATCCTCTGTCCTCCACTATCTCCTAGGGTTTGCTCAAATTCACATTGAGTTGGTGATGTTATCAAAACAAGGTATCCTCTGCCACTCCCTCCTCCTTTTGCCTTCCATCTGCCCAGCATCAGGGTCTTTTCCAATGAGTTGGCTCTTTACATCGGGGCTTCCCAAGTGGTGCACTGGTAAAGAATCTGTCTATCAATGAAAGGGACGCAGTTTCAGTCTCTGGGTAGGGGAGATTCCTTGGAGCAGGAAATAGCAACACGCTCCAGTATTCTTGCCTGGAAGATTCCATGGACACAGAAGCCTGGCAGGCTACAGTCCATGTGGTTGCAAAGAGTGACACATGACTGAGCATTCACACATGGTTTAGGACACACACATCTTTAAAGCCACAACATTCCTAAGTAAGTCTATTTCACAGAAAAGTAAAGTGAAGCTCAATGAGGTTACATGAGTTAATTCAACATTACAGAGCTAGTGTATGGAAGAACTAGACTTAAAACAATATATATTTCAGACTACAAAATGGCCAAAACAGTACAGAGAATTCCCATATACTCTTCATTCATCCTCCCCACTGTTTACCTACATGAACATAGTGACATAATCAAAACAAGAAAGAAACTACAAACTTTATTCAGATTTTACTAGCATTATCACTAATATATTTTTCTTTTTCCATGAACTAATGATACAGCAAATAGTACTGTCCAAATGTTTTGTACAGTGTCCCTCAATTTAGGTTTGTCTGATATTTTCTCATGATTAGATGGAGGTTATGTATTTTTCACAAGAACCTTGAGAAAATAAAAAAGTTTTCTTTTCCTCAAACTTTTACCCACTGTTTTTAGCATCCATCAGATGTTCTTGCCTAAAACAGTTATTACCGAGGTTTTCTAATGATGATGTCCCATCTTTTTTGTTCCATATTCTTTATTCCTTCTATATTTACTAACAGAAATTCTTCCATAAGCAGAAACTGTGTCTTCTCTGCTATCTGCTCTCATTCTCCTTCTTTCTATCTCTCTATTTCAGTAAGGGCTTATAATTATTTATTTTATCTGCATAATCGAAAAAGCAAGAAAGTTCCTTTATTGACTATGCCAAAGCTTTGGACTGTGTGGATCACAATAACAGTGGAAAATTCTGAAAGATATGGGGATACCAGATTACCTGATGTGCCTGTTGAGAAATCTATACACAGGTCAGGAAGCAACAGTTAGAACTGGACATGGAACAACAGACTGGTTCCAAATAGTACATCAAGGCTGTATATTGTCACTGTGCCTATTTAACTTATATGCAGAGTACATCATGAGAAACGTTGGGCTGGAAGAAACACAAGTTGGAATCAAGATTGCTGGGAGAAATGTCAATAACCTCAGATATGCAGATGACACCACCCTTATGGCAGAAAGTTAAGAGGAACTAAAAAGCCTCTTGATGAAAATGAAAGAGGAGAGTGGAAAAGTTGGCTTAAAGCTCAACATTCAGAAAACGAAGATCATGGCATTTGGTCCCATCACTTCAAGATGGTGAAAGAGTGGAAACAGAGTCAGACTTTATTTTTTGGGGCTCCAAAATCACTGCAGATGGTGATTGTAGCCATGAAATTAAAATACACTCTTCCTTGGAAGGAAAGTTATGACCAACCTAGATAACATATTAAAGAGCAGAGACATTACTTTGCCAACAAAGGTCCATCTAATCAAGGCTATGGTTTTTCCTGTGGTCATGTATGGATGTGAGAGGTGGCTTGTGCAGAAAGCTGAGTGGTGAATAATTGATGCTTTTGAAGTGTGGTGTTGGAGAATACTCTTGAGAGTCCCTTGGACTGCAAGGAGATCCAACCAGTCCATCCTAAAGGAGACAGGTCCTGGGTGTTCATTGGAAGGACTGATGCTGAAGCTGAAACTCCAATATTTGGCCACCTCACGCGAAGAGTTGACTCATTGGAAAAAACTCTGATGCTGGGAGGGATTTGGGACAGGAGGAGAAGGGGATGACCGAGGATGAGATGGCTGGATGGCATCACCAACTCGATGGATATGAGTTTGAGTAAACTCCGGCAGTTGGTGATGGACAGGGAGGCCTGGCATGCTGTGATTCATGGGGTCGCAAAAAGTCGGACATGACTGAGCGACTGAACTGAACTGACTGATGGGTTAAAACTCAATCTTAAGAGTCATTTATTGGGTGGTTCTAATTCTCCAGTGTTGGTGACTGGGAGCCCTTTCAGGTTAACACCTGTGTCTTTTGATATGACCCCATCGTTTTAGAGGACTCTCTTGCTTTTGGTGCTAATGATACTCCAAGCTCATCTTATACTCTCTCTTATACTCCCCAGCCCTGCAATCAGCCACTTCTTCAACAAGCCTGTAGACAACGGGATTTAAATACCAAGCTCTTATGTGCTCATAGCTACTAGAGTGTTACTGCTTCCAAACTCTCTCAGTAAACAAAGCTTGAAAATATGTGTATTGTACTGACAAAGAGTCAGGCATTTAATCCGGGAGTTTTCACTCTCCCTAATAATCTCCTCTGTCTTGAAATTAGTTTTTAATTTGGTAGGATTCACATTTCAGAAAGGTATAAGGAAATAATAGTGTCAACTATATAAATAATAAATCATTAAAACAGAAGGAATGCAATAAAGGCTTGATTCTCTTTATTAAGTTAAGGACTAGTAGATATTCTTTACTGAGAGGAATTCTAATATACTGTAAACCACAGGTCCCCTGCATCTGAGAAAATCTATGAAGTCCCCTGTTTGTATTTCCTTATCTATGAAATGAGGATGATTATCTCTATCCTCTACAGATGTTATAAAAATACATTCCATTATAATAAATGTGAAGGCACTTTTTATACTCAAAAGCACATGATTTGTGGGCATATTGCTATTCAATATGAAAATGTTTAATACAAAAAATTACTAGGGTATGATAGGTAGAATTCTATATATGTTCCTCCAAGATTTCCATTTCTTAGTTATTCTATCAAAGATAAATCCAGGTACTGCTTTGAAGGTACTTTGTTGATGGAATCATGGTTACCTACAGCTCACTTTAACATAGGGAGGTTTTCCTAGGTCCAATGTAATAATATTAGCCTTTAGAGCAGAAGGAGGAGACAGAAAAGTCTATCTGATGTGCCTGAATAAGGAAGTGAGGGCTGAAAATGAGGATGAAGGGGAGGGTCAAGAGAGGTGTGAGAAGAACTTGACCCACTATCTCTGGCTTTGAACATGGCCGTGAGTCAGGGTATGTATCAGGAGGTGGATTCTGATGCTAATGCTAAGTTTCTTCAGTCATGTCTGACTCTGGGCGGCCCCATAGACAGCAGCCCACCAGGATCTTTTGTCCCTGGGATTCTTCAAGCAAGAATACTGGAGTGGGTGGCCATTTCCTTCTCCAATGCATGCACGCATGCTAAGTTGCTTCAGTCACGTCCGACTCTGTGTGACCCCATGGACAGCAGCCCACCAGGCTCCTCTGTCCACGTAATTCTCCAGGTAAGAGTACTGGAGTGGGTTGCCATTTCCTTCTCCAAGGTGGATTCTAGGAGCTCAGAAAGACTCTAGGACAGATAGACAGCAAATAAACAGGGAGTGAGTCTATAATCACATGGAATTGAACCCTGCCAACAGTTTGAATGATCCTGGAAAAAGATTCTCCCCTACAGTTCAGGAAAAACAAAAACAAAACAAAAAATACATGTTGATCCCTTGCTTTCAACCTTGCAAGACCCTTAACAGAGATTCATGCTGTACTTATACTTCTGACACAGAAAAACTGTGAGCTAATGAATGGGTATTATTTTAAGTCATTGAATGTGTGATAATTGTTAGTACAACAATAAAAATAAACATATCATGTTTCAGGAGGAGAAAAAATGATTTAGACAAATGATTTTTCATAATCTATATCAACCATAGAGCCTCATACATAGTAACTACTGTTGACTGATAGCAGGAATAAGAAATATCTGTTTTAAGAAAATTGAGAAACCATTATATGGACAATCTATACTTACAGGGTCCACTGTATAATTCAATCAGTCTCTGTTTGAGACCCATATGCATCACAAACCTACCTTCATCAATTTTCTAAAGAGTAACACAATAATGAGAGCAGAAGGAATTCAAGATTTGGGCTGGAAATCAAATATAACCCAGGCTGTGTCTAACTCAATCATTAGCAAGGAACTTCTGACATTTCATCCCCTCTTAAACTGAATTTTCTCATCTTTACTGTGGGTATATATTGTGCTATCTTGGCTTAAGATCAGTTCAGCTGCTCAGTCGTGTCCAACTCTTTGCAACTCCATGGACTACAGCATGTCAGGCTTCCCTGTCCATCACCAGCTCCTGGAACCTATTCAGGCTCATGTCCATTGAGTCGGTGATGCCATCCAACCATCTCATCCTCTGTCGTCCCCTTATCCTTCTGCTTTCAACTTTTCCCAGCATCAAAGGCTTTCCCGAAGAGTCAGTTCTTCACATCAGGTGGCCAAAGTATTGGAGTTTCAGCTTCAGCATCAGCTAACATTGGCTTAAGTTAGATAACATAAATTAAAATTCTTTGAAAATAGAAAATACCTAAATTCTCATTGGGTTGGGTACATTATTTGCTTATTCTCAGAACACTATATGAAGATTAAAGTTAAAATCAAGATGAAGCCTCTGTATGTCAAGGATCAGTGAAGACTGGTAGCAAATCACCAGCAATTAGAGAAAGGCCTGGAGGGGCTTCTCCTTCATAACATTCAGAGGGAACCAACCTGCAGAAACTTTGATCTCTGACTTCTAACTGTCAGGTCTGGGAAACAAATATTAATGCTGTTGAAGCTATCCAGTTTGTAGTATTTCATTATGAAAGCCTGAGTAATCGAATGTAGTTCTCTATTCAAGAGAAAATACAAAAAGAATGACTGCAATTATAATAATCCAACAAAGGGTATGAGCCACTTAAAAAAAATAACTTTCAAATAGCTTAAGTCCATTTAATTATTTTAAAAAAACAAATCTTGAACCATAAAGAAGATGGAAATCAGTATTATATTTTATAAGAAACCAGTGGATATAATGCAAGATAGTTTGAGAAGCTTGCTTAAAATTAGAGATGATGGAGGAAACACCTGCATCTGAAACTTTCAACTTTGAATCCAGAGCTCCTTTCTCTATGCCATTTAGTTAATTTTCATTTGGCTCAATGGCTCATCCTACTCCTAAATTTAAATGGAAGAAACTATCAGACAAAAATGGTCAAGAAGCTCAGCACTTAGACTGTATGTTTAGGACACAATAAAATCCCATTAAACTTGGATGCAAGGGGAGTAGGAGGCGGAAGGCTGCAGGAAGGTTCTAGCTGCCCTGGTGAGGCCACTTCCACAAGTCCATTGTCTTGATCAGTCTGTCAATGCAAAAATGCTTGAGTTGCTGGAGAGGAGTTCAGAAGCACTTATGTCACAGACCTCATTTTTGTTCGATTCTGTTTTATTAGATTACCATCCAGCGGCTGGTCTTTGTCCCAAGAGGAACTCTAAGGTATTTTAAATTCCCAGCCAAGCTCCTCTGAGAAATACTCAAAATCCAGGTACCCTTTTGCCAGTTAACAAAATTGCTTCTGTAGGATTAAGCTGTTCACTTTTTGAGCTCTTAGTTAAAGTCACCTGGCAATGCAGTGTGGTGAACAAACAGCTACACTTGTGTGGTGCAAGCTTTAACCTCTGCAAAGTGTGCAGCCTTTTGGAAGAGCAAACTATTATCAGCTATAGAAACAAAGGATTTGGGATCTCTAAAGAAAACATCAAATAGGTGTACTGTTCCTTTTGAATAAGAATGAAATAATTCTTTTTCTTGTTTGCTTCTCTTCCCTGGAATTACATGAATTATCTCTATCCCTCATCCCATTTGAGAAAACAAACAAAAAATATATCAGAAAGCTACTGCTGCTAAGTCACTTCAGTCGTGTCCGACTCTGTGCAACCCCATAGACAGCAGCCCACCAGGCTCCCCTGCATTTTGCAGGAAAAAAAGATCCAAGTTGTGAAATAATTCACACACGAAAGCAATTCAAGTGCAACCTATCTTGTATTATCTTAACTTCTGGATTGACACTCCAAAATAGCCACAGTATTACATTATCCACAGATATCTGAGAGATGTCTGAACGTCACTAAGGAACAGTTTATCGATCTGACTCGGAGGAAATAAGGTGCACTAAAGCGGATATTATACAGTAGTCAGGAGACCCGATTTCTTTACCTGGCTCCATAACTCCACTGCTAACGGGCCTGATGACCTTGAGAGGCCTTTTGGGAACTAAGCTCCCATTTGAGTAATGAGCTGCGTGATCTCCAAGGTCCATTTCTAATCCAAAATTGTGAGATCCAAATAATGTAACTAACTCCCCAAAACCTACTAAAAAGTAATTTCTTGATTGTGATTTTAGCCTATTTGGAGAATAAACAGGTCGATCAGTGTGGGAATAGCAAGATCATCTTTATCTCAATATTTGGTATATATTCTAAAGCAGGAAAGAGCAGCACAACTTAAAATGAAATGATTATTTAGCATGTACTATGGAGCCTGGCAGGCTACAGTCCATTGGTCGCAAAAACCCAGGCACGACTGAGAGACTAAGCACACACACATATATGTTCTGTATTAGTTTGCTTACACATTAACCTCTATAGTTTAAGAATCCCATAAGTGAACTATGAGTCTGCCCCCCAAGGGGGTAATTTTAAACCAGGGGAGGAAAAACGGAAGGTGGTATATCTGTTCAGTTAGGACCTGAGAATTGGGGCATCAAGCAGTGTTTCTCCTATTATGAAGAGCATAATCCAAACTAATGCAAAGTAGTTGTTGGAAAACCTGGAATAATAACCATCAGAAAGTTATTTTCTTTGCTTATGGGTGGAAAATATCACCAAATATTTATTTAAAAGTGATAATAGGTGTGATTTTTTGTACCATCATTTAGATAGTCATGTAGGAAACATTAATATTTTACTGATATTTTAGAAATATCTAATTGTTAATAAACCTACATTTTACATCTCATTGATTTATTGAACTAGCATTTAGAAGCTGAGCTCTATTACTTACTTCTCAACTTATCCACAGAAACACAGTGTTTGTGGCAGAGAAAAGTTTGATGTCAACACATGATTCCAAAACTTTGGAATAAAATTTCGGGGGGGGGGGAGATATTATGGGGAAAAAGCAGAGAAACTTTCAAAATAATACAGGAAGAGGTTCTGGTTTTGTTACATTATAAATGTTTAAAATAAGAAAACTATTATATCATGGTGGTGTTTATCAGGAAAGTTCTATGAAGAAGATAGGTCTTAAAGGAGAAAAGGTTCCACATTACTGAAGGCAGAAAACCTGGAAATCATAACAGGATTGATTTTCAACCTATAGAAGTCATTTATATAAATAAAGTAACCCCATAATTAGTCTCAGTTTATCTACCCACATTAAATTATATTACTGATGTACACAGTTACATTTCTCCTTGATATATTTCATAACTAATAAAATCACTCACATCTATTGATTTTATTTGAAGAAAAATGGGGAGGTTAGTCTTTATAAGATTCAAGATTCCCACCACAGCATGATTATGTGGTAAGTTGGTAATGACAGAAACCATTTGATTTTTTACTCTCATTAAAAATAAATATAGATTTAAATAAGATTCATGGCTACTCTACTCAGAATCCATATACCAGATCAAATCCATTACCACCCAAAACTAGAATTAATTGTAGAGATTCTTTTTTATTCTGAAAAGCAGAAGCCCTCCTGATATAACAGGCGAATGTAGTAATAGATTTACTGAACATTTAATATAAGAAAGACAAAAACTAAGTATTTTACATGCATCCTCTCATTGGATTCTCTCAGTCATCTAATGAATGAGATAATTTTATTATCTTCATTTACAAAGAGGAAAAACAGCCTCAGAGAGATCACACAGTATGCAAAGGCTAGAAAGCAGCATCACTTGTTTTCAAAAACAACTCTAGTCTAACCCAGTCTGAAATCAAAACTGGATCCTAAGACATCATGAAAAAAGTCCACTATATGAACACACTCTTGAAACTGTGGTCACAGAAGTGACCATGGCTCAAACCTTACCTGAGTATATAAAAGATTAAAAAAAGACACCAGACAGAGTGTAGCAAGTGAGTTACAAGCTTAAATATTTATCCTGGCTTAACATGGTCAGCAGTGAGAAATGTCAGGACTAACCCTAGAGACTAACCCAGGACAAAACAATTCAAAACAGAAAGTGATCACGGATATGGAGCAAAAACAGAAGTTTTACCTTTTTTCCCACTTTCAATGGCTTTCTTAGCAACACCTGTTCAAGCCTGAGGATGCTCTTGGCTAATTTTTTTTTTCCCCAAATGCTTCCTAACTCCTAAGTCCTTATGGATTTTAAACTTACCATCTTTCATTGGGCATTTTTACAATTTAACATTAAGCTAACAAATCAACCTCTGAAACAGCCTGAATCTTATACTCTGTGGTTTCACTAAAACTCAAAATACACAATCCAAATCTCTGGGCAACGAAAAGTAGGGAACCAAATTGGGTTAGCAAAACAGAACGGAGAATGAGCATTAGTGATCAAATTTCATTTCCAAGAGTTTCAAGGAACTCTAAATATGCTGTCCAACAGTGATGGGCCAGAAACTGGATCTTGGAAATGCTTTGATTATAAAGAGCCTTGTTTTAATATTGAACCAAAGCACAGTCTGCTCAGTACAATCATACTAAACTGCCAGTAGTAAACCTACATCTATTCATTTCCCCCCTAATATGTATATTTTTTTCTTTTTTTAAAAAATTTTTAATGGGGAGTTTATTTTTATTTATTTTTTAATATAAATTTATTTATTTCAATTGCAGTTATAATGAGGTGGATGAAACTGGAGCCTATTATACAAAGGGAAGTAAGCCAGAAAGAAAAACACCAATACAGTATACTTACACATATATTAGGTGTATACCTAATATATATTTAATGGGGCAACACCTCACACAGAAAATACAGTCAGGGAAATATTACCTTAAAAAGAAATGTTAGCTGTTGGCTAGTAGTGGAAATGGGTCTAAGCTGTGCATAATATTAGTAGTACTGTATTCTCAATGAAATAATTTCCTATAATTGTCATTCAGATGCACATTTACCCCTAATTTTGCATCCACAAAACAATTTTATTTAAAACATAAAATGATTATTTCACCTGGAAGGAGAAATGTTATTTTTTGTTCTTATTTTAATGCATCTACAATTATGTGGCATTTCTTTCATTCAGAAAACTCTGTGGAAATGTATGCTATTGTTCAAGGCTACTTAAAATTACAGGCATTTTCATAATTTTTGATGAACTGTTATTTATATTTGAAGTACTACATGTCATATCCTGGCCTCTCTGGCCTAACCAGGAAAAATCATCGCTATTTTTAATACTTTCAACGTCATATAGGTCCACACAAAATGTTAACTTGTCATTCTGTTAAAAACTAACAAAAGTAACAGTGCAATCAAGGTGCTTTTATCTCATAGGTCATCTTCACATTTAGCTGTTTTTATAGAATGAATTTACTCTCTACTTTCCTGTACCAAATTTAACCTCATAAAATTATTTTTTAAAACTGTAATCTGTTTTAATGTAAGTCAAACAGGACTAGCATCACTGCAGTGTACTCAAAATATTAAAGCTACTAAATTTCCTATTAATAGTATGCAAGTTTGCACAGATTTAACTGATTATTTCTAAAACAGTATCTTAGACTGGCTAAGCTACAGAAACATAACACATTTATTTTAGCATAGCTAGCCATAACATGTACTTCTACCTTATTAAACTATTAATAAAGCCAAAATTTATAATCATTGGCTAGGTCAGAGCATACAATTCCCTTCTTTAAATTTTGGTGTTGAACAGTTGTCGCATTTGTAATATCAGGTAAGATCGCTGTTGTCTGAATCTGACAGAATCAGTTGTGTGTATACTGGGAAAGCACAGTTCTGAAATATTCAGAAATTGCTGATAAAAGAAAAAGACAACTCTGCACATGAGACTAATCTTATGTTTGCAAAAAAAGAACAGAGTTAAGCTCATATATTTTTCTTCAGGAGGAGGTTTTTTAAAATAAAACAGCATTATATATTAAAGAGATAACCAAAAGAGTCTGGGAGGCTTCATCAAGTATTAAAGCTAAGTATCCCAGAAAAAAAACAAAAAAGATCATGCATTCTTAGTTCTTGCTTCTTTGAAGAGCTATAATTCACATATGAAAAACAAGTACTTACTAGATCAGATGTCTAGCTTTCAACCAATACTGAACTTATCTTTAGCACAACTTCAATCCTTGGTGCATTATTTATTTCCTCCTTAGCAGCAGCAGAGATGCAAGATGTTCCAAAGCTTTGCTTTCAGACAGTTTTCTTCAACCACAGTCTTTTACATGTCCTGTTATTTGCTTCAGCATCTATGAAACAACTCCATCCTTCATGATAATCAAAACCCTTGAAGCAATCCACATCTGCTTCCTTATACTGAATTTCAAATCTATTTGCAAAGAAAAAAAATCCTCTTCCTTGCTTCCTTGTATTTTATTTCAGAAAGTTTCATGGATTGAATATTCCAACTCCCTTTAACATACCACAGAGCACTAAATGGAAAGAATTACATTACTGCAGCTCCTTAGATTATAACTGATAAGGTGAGCCTTTTACATTTATATTAGGTTCTGAGGAGCTGATGCCATACCGGTTTAATAATTAATAATTCATGGAGCCAAATTACAGCCTTAGAAGGAAACAGCCTCTTTGACTAGTTCTTTCATAATCCTCTGATTTATGTATGACAGCCGAGAAGAGTTCTAGGAGAGGTTAATAAAAAAAAAAAAAATCCCAGACATGACACTTGAATTTTTAAAATTACTCCTCTCTTTGCACAACCTGAGTCTGTTGTAGCATCATGGGAGTTCTACCTCTCTGAGCACAGTCAATTAATTCAAAGGGATAACAGTATCATTTTAAATGAGCATCTGTCTAGTGAGGATGTCCAGGGGAAAGGAAGGGATGCAGGGGGTTGAGGGAGCAGGTAGTAAATTAAATTTGAGAGGCATTTTGGACCAAAAAGGAGAGGATTTCACTCGTCATTCCTAAAAAGTAACCTTTAATAGGATTTCTGAGAAGACGCTTCAGGTTCAAATGTACCCTCTTTCTCATTATCCCTCAGATCCGAAAACTGACCCTGGGCTGGGTTACCCATACTCTGTGAAAGTTGCTCAGCTGTGTCTGACTGACTGTGACCCAGTGACTATACATATAGTCCATGGAATTCTTCAGGCCAGAAAACTGGAGTGGCTAGCCTTTCCCAACCCCGGGATTGAACTCTGGTCTCCCACATTGCAAGCACATTCTTTACCATCTGAACCACCAGGGAAGCCCAAGAATACTGGAATGGGTAGCCTATTCCTTCTCCAGCAGACCTTCCTGACCCAGGAATCAAACCAGGGTCTCTTGAATTGCAGGTAGATTCTTTACCAACTGAGCTATCAGGGAAGCCCATAATCTGCAAGGCTTAATAATTCAAAAGAACATATATAGAGAGGTATAATTTACATATATTGAACTATACCAACTGGAAGTGTACAGTTCAATCCACAGTCCTTTGAAGATACAGAATATTTTCATCACTCCAGAAGTTCCTTTACATTTTCTCCAGTCAATATCCTGCCCTAAAAGGAACTGACTTCTTTCATGAGAGATGTTCCCTATTCAAATGTTCTACATAAATGGAAATGTACACTACATATTAATATTTTGTTGTATCCGGAATCTTTCACTCATCATGTTTTCAGATGCATTCATGTTATTACTTGTTATTGCTCTATAGTACTCCACTGTCTGAATATACTACTTCTTCTTCTATTGACAGACACCTAGGCTGTCCTCAGTTTATTTTCATGATTATGAATAAAGCTGCTATGAACATTCTAATATTAGGCTCTTTGTAGACATGTTTTCATTTCTCTTGGATACATTTCTTTGCATATAAATGTAATTGCTAGGTCATAGAGTATACTCTTTTTAACTTTTTATGAAACTGTTAAAAATATCCAAGATAACTGCCTCGTGTCACATTCTCGTCTACAAGGTAGCAAAGTGTTAGTTGTTCCTCACCCTCACTGATATTTGTGGCTGTCAATTTCCTTCCTTCTAGCCATTTAGTTGAGTATTTAGTGGCCATATGGTATCATTTTTCTGACAATTTATGATGTTGAGCGCTTTTTTTCGTGTGGTTACTGGCAATAGGTTCAATCTTCACCAATTGTTAAAAACTGGGTTTTCAGTTAGTGATGGATCAACAAGAGATTTTCCACATAGGCCTAAGTCTCAACTGTCTCTGAAAACTGCACCTAATGAATGCATCTTTCCATTTATCTAGAACTAGCCCCTGACCCTGTGAGCAGATACTGTTCCTGTTAACACGGAAACCCTAAACTCTATATACTCATTATACACTGCTCCTTTTATTCTAATTTGATGATGCTATGCCTTTTGGTCATTTCTTTCATTCTCAATACTTAAAAATAAGTCCCTTTGTTTATAAAGTGATACTCTTTTTAAACTTCTGCCCATTCACATATCTGTAAGTTTAGCTTCCACTGATGGATGTTGGACTAAGACCATTATTTGAACATCCATAGGCAACTATGCGGAGAAGGCAATGGCACCCCACTCCAGTACTCTTGCCTGGAAAATCCCATGGATGGAGGAGGCCGGTGGGCTGCAGTCTATGGGGTCGCTAAGAGTTGGACACAACTGAGCAACTTCTCTTTCACTTTCCACTTTCATGCATTGGAGAAGGAAATGGCAACCCACTCCAGTGTTCTTGCCTGGAGAATCCCAGGGACGGGGGAGCCTGGTGGGCTGCGTCTATGGGGTCGCACAGAGTCGGACACGACTGAAGCGACTTAGCAGCAGCAGCAGGCAATTATGAGAGTCCCCAAGTGGCTCAGTTGTGGGTTTAATCCCTGTGTTGGAGAGATCCGCCGGAGAAGGAAGTGGCAACCCATTGCAGTATTCTTACCTGAAAAAAAGAAAAAATCCCATGGACAGAGGAGCCTGGCAGATTAAAGTCCACAGTGTCGTAAAGAGTCAGACAAATCTGAGCATGCATGTACACACATGTAACTATGACCAAAACTCACATCTTGATTTTCTTTCTTATTTGTAAAATACAAATAATAGCTTTCTCTTAGAGGAATCATAAGGATTAAAATAAACAATTGGTACATGACATATCAGGACCCTTTGATTGCAGCAGTGTTGAGGAAGTTATAGCAGTTATGACACCACTACCCAATCTACAGGGAATCTCAATTCACACTGAATCCTTTCAAGTAAGTTAGTGGATTTATGGCAATTCTTCCCTATATTTCACTTGATCTCTTTAAGCATATAATTTTTATTCACAAGTTTCAGTGATGATGATGATAACACAACAATTATTTACAGTTTATAAAGATAATAGAAAAAGAAGATAATGTGATTTCAAATGTTCAATATTATTGCACCTGATATAATCTCACAGAGTAGTCAGATCCATATACAAAAGTCCTGGTTATTTTATTAGGGGCATATTTGCAGACAGAGTAAAGATAACTATATCTATCATATATAAGTATAATGAAATAAACAAAAAGAAGTATAATCCATATAATTATAGGAAAAAAAGTATGCCAAAATGAATGACTGATTCAATTTTTTTCATACACTATCACCAGGATGAAAGAGAGCCTCAAGAGTTTACAGGAAAATGACACAGGTTATAGGGTTGAATTGTGCCCTCAAACCCCACCCACCCTCTGCCAATTAATCTGCAGAAGTCCTAACTCCCAGAATCTCAGAATGTGCCCTATTTGGATACAAAGGTGTTTCAGACGTAATTACTTGAATTAAGATAATTTCTTTAGGCTGAGCCTTAATCCAATATGATTGGTGAAAAGGGGATATTTAGACAGACAAGCATGAGGAAAGTCATTGTGAAAATAAAGGCAGAGATCTGCACCCAACAGCTCCACAGACCACCAGCCAATCACCAGAAAGGAGAAGTATGATACTAAAGAGGTTCACTCACAGCCCTCAGGAAGAGCCAGGCCTGCCAGCACCGTGGTCTAGGCTTTCTAGACCTGAGAAACACGAGCCAATACATTTCTGTGTTTTAAGCCACCCAGCTTGTAGCACTTTGTTACAGCAGCACTGGCCCCACTAATACAATGGGCCAGTTAAGAGGTGCAGAATGAAAACCTATGGGAGAATCAATCTCATGTCTGCTAGGTCATGAAGTCTTTGCATTTTATGTCTCATCTGATGATATAGGCATATTAACTAGAAAATTAACAAGAGATACTTTCTGATTAGGACCTGATGGACATGAAGGTGCAGAGTAGGGTTTCCAGAGGAGTTGTTGGAGGTTATAAAAAAGGAGGAGGAGGAGCTAAGCCATATGAAATCACCAAATCTCTACCAGGATAGAGTTGGTCATGGATTTCCTAAAGAGAAATCCTCACACCGAGACAAAGTGACAACTGCTTTTATTTCCTTGACACTAACTTGTCCTTTGATAAGGTGGCCAAATGTATTTGGGAAGGCTGAGAAACAGTCCAGTAAAATTCGATTTAGCATTCTGATCTAGGGTCATGAAGCAGTGTTTTTCTTGGCTGAGCCTGGCAGTTTGGAGGAGGTTCAGTTCTGTTCTGAGCTCCATTAGAACAGCCACAATGACCCTAACATCTTGACTGAAACAAGCTGAATAAAACTTTGCACCAACTACTTAATATTGTTTTCTTTACTTGATCCCTAACCTACATAAGAGGCTTTACTCCACTTTTCCAAAACTGGTGGGTCATTCTAGTTCTTAAAATAAGCTCTCATGGGTCACAAACTCAATAAAAAGAAAAGCAACCAGTAAAGTTCTTATGGTTAGAACAGATATTTGATCCCAACTATTGGTTTATGGGAGACATAGTTCCAAGCTCAAAGTCCTTGCCGAAGTCATCTGCATGACCAATACTAGCAGTGCTGTGTAGCCAGTTATCTTTATTAAAATATGAAGGCATCGCAT
Organism: Aepyceros melampus; assembly: GCA_006408695.1. Taxonomy (NCBI): domain Eukaryota; kingdom Metazoa; phylum Chordata; class Mammalia; order Artiodactyla; family Bovidae; genus Aepyceros; species Aepyceros melampus. The sequence continues at coordinate 465,395 of SJXQ01011762.1, forward strand.
GCAAATGTCCTCTGCTCCAGCCTTCACTTATGCATGATAGTATCCAAAATAAGACTCAATGTTCTCTGAAATGCATATTTTTTGAGGGGCCGTGTTGGTAATTTCTGAGGTGTAGAAAATGAACACATGACAGAAAGCTGAGTTTATCTTGTTTTTGCTTTCCTCTTATTCTCTCACACTGTCCAGTTACTTCATTGTATCCTTCAGCTAACACCATAGCTTTTCCACTTTTCTTAAAGAGTTTGTCATGACTTCATCTTTTGAATTTGATAATACTTTTCAGCCATGTAGGGCTGAGATAATGCAATTGTAAAAATGGTCATAAAAGAAGCTAGCATGGATTTAATCAGGAAACAAGGAGTCAAATGAGCTTGAAATAAGAACACACTAAATGACTCTAACACACTCTTATTAAGTACTCTGTTTTACTTTTCTGCTCCAGTAATTTTGGATTGGATGCTGGTTATTATATGTGAAGATATGGAAGGTATCCAACCCCATCAACAAAGGTACGCCTTGGATGCTAGCCATTTTGTCATGTTATCATGATGCCCACAGATTGTGCAGCAGGCAAGGTCAGTATCAAGGCCATTACAAAATAAACCTGGCTCCTTTCCTGTGTTATAGTCCTGCCACTCAGAATCTGTATGAAACACATGCTATTAGAAATATAAGCCAGATAATAACCACTATGAATTCTGTTTTGCATCTTTTATTTTATAACCTAAAAAATGTAACGAACAATCGATATACTGGAAGAACAAAATCCCTTTTCAGAGTCTGTACTATTTAAAAATGAAAAAAAAATGAAGTTGCTCAGTCATGTCTGACTCTTTGCAACCCCATGGACTATACCCTACCATGCTCCTCCATCCATGGGATTTTCCAGGCAAGAGCATTGGATTGGGTTGCACTATTTAAAAGGCATTCAAATAAAAGCTTGAGTTTAGCAACTCTCTAAGCAAAGATACCTATGGGTACCTTATTTTTGACAAAAGAGGCAAAAATATACAATGGGGCAAAGACAGCCCCTTCATTAAATGGTACTGGGAAAACTGGACAGCTACATGTAAAAGAATAAAACTAGGACACTTCCTAATGCCATACATAAAGATATATTCAAAATGGATTAAAGACCTAAATGTACGACCAGAAACTATAAAACTTTTAGAGAATGACATAGGCAGATCACTCAATGACATAAATCAAAGCAAGATCCTCTACGACCCACCTCCTACAGTAATGGAAATAAAAACAGAAGTAAACAAGTGGGACCTGATTAGACTTAAAAGCTTTGTACAGCAAAGGAAACTATCAGCAAGGTGAAAAGACAATTCTCAGAATAGGAAAAAATAATAGCAAATGAAACAACTGACAAAGAATTAATTTCCAAAATATACTAGCAGCTTATACAACTCAATGTCAGAAAAACAAACAACCCAATCAAAAAGTGGGAAAAAGATCTAAACAGACATTTTTCCAAAGAAGACATACAGATGGCTAACAAACACAAGATGCTCAACATCACTCATTATTAGAGAAATGAAAATAAAACTACAATGAAATATCATCTGCCACTGGTCAGAATGGCCATCATCAAAAAGTCTACAAACAATAAATGTTGGAGAGGATGTGGAGAAAAGGGAACACTTTTGCACTGTTGGTGGGAATGTAAAGTGATACAGCCACTATAGAAGACGGTATGGAGATTTCTTTAAAAACTAAGAATAAAACCACCATATGACACAGCAATCCCACTCCTAAGCATATACCCTGAGGAAACCAAAATGGAAAGAGATACATGTATTCCATTGTTCACTGTAGCACTATTTAGAATAGCTAGAACATGGTAGTAACCTAGATATCCATCGACAGATGAATGGATAAAGAAATTGTGGTACATATACACAATGGAACATTACTCAGCCACAAAAAGGAATGCATTTGAGTCAGTTCTGATGAGGTAGATGAACCTAGAACCTATTATACAGAGCAAAGTGAGTCAAAAAGAGAAATATAAGCTTTATAGTCTAATGCATACATACAAAATCTAGGAAAATGGTACTGAAGGATTTATGTACCGGGCAGCAATGGAGAAACAGACATAGAGAACAGACTTTTGGACACGGGGAGAGGGGAGGACAGAGTGAGATGTATGGAAAGAGTAACGTGGAAACTTACATTACCATATGTAAAATAGATAGCCAATGGGAATTTGCTGTATCGTGCAGGAAACTCAAACAGGAGCTCTGTATCAACCTAGAGGGGTGGATGGAGCGGGAGATGGGAGGGAGGTTCATAAGGGAGGGGATATATGTTACTTATGGCTGATTCATGTTGAGGTTTGACAGAAAACAACACACAATTCTGTAAAGCAATTGTCTTTCAATTAAAAAAAAAAATTAAAAAGAACGTGAAATCATTTTGGTTCACATTGTTCTTGGAAAGATGAGCTCTTTGTTTTCCATCTTCTGATTATACTCATAGTTGAAGTATAATGAGTGGAACATAAGAAGTAATGAGTAGCCCTTAAAATTAATATCACAGGAGTATCTTAATATCTTACAGGAACAACAACAAAACAAGAAAAATTCTGCATACTGGCTTTTTGGGTAAGAGCTTAGAGATAAAAATAAAAGTGAAATTCATCCAGGTAGCTAATTTAGGTTTATGATAATTAAATTTCCTATAATTTTTATAATTTTCAGTTTCTTCTTCTATATAGTCTTTGTTATTAATCAAATAATAATGTAATTAAAATTCTTATTCAATATAAAGCAACTACTTAAAATGGAAGAGGGTAACTTTATTATTTATTCATTTATTTATTTTTACATTGAAGTCAAAATAAAACACAAAAATTATATTTCTTTTGATAAAAAATAAGTTCACAGCAGCATTATAACTCTTGGCTAACTTTATTTTTAAATGTTCTTTTTTTACTATTAATAAATATTTGCCTAGTAGAAATAACTCATCAGGTTAACACATTATAAACATGATTTGCAAAAAGTGTATGAAGACGTTTTTTTCACAGTCCTAGGAAGAAAAGTTATGACCAACCTAGATAGTATATTCAAAAGTAGAGACATTACTTTGCCGACTAAGGTCCATCTAGTCAAGGCTATGGTTTTTCAGTGGTCATGTATGGATGTGAGAGTTGGACTGTGAAGAAGGCTGAGCGCCGAACGAAGAATTGATGCTTTTGAACTGTGGTGTTGGAGAAGACTCTTGAGAGTCCCTTGGACTGCAAGGAGATCCAACCAGTCCATTCTGAAGGAGATCAATCCTGGGATTTCTTTGGAAGGAATGATGCTGAAGCTGAAGCTCCAGTCCTTTGCCACCTCATGCGAAGAGTCGACTCATTAGAAAAGACTCTGATGCTGCAGGGATTGGGGGCAGGAGGAGAAGGGGACGACCGAGGATGAGATGGCTGGGTGGCATCACTGAGTCGATGGACGTGAGTCTGAGTGAACTCTGGGAGTTGGTGATGGACAGGGAGGCCTGGCGTGCTGTGATTCATGGGGTCGCAAAGAGTCGGACACGACTGAGCAACTGAACTGAACTGAATTATCAAGAGCATTTTAAATAGACAACAAAAGAATGGACTGGGTCACAACTAAGTAGTTTTTATTATAATTCTTATTTTTAAAGTATTTAGTTCACTTAATGTTAATTTAACATACTGCTACTGCTGCTGCTAAGTCGCTTCAGTCGTGTCCCATTCTGTGTGACCCTTTAACATAAGTATAGGTTTTATAACTTTGAATAAATCAAGATGACATGTAAAGTGAACATTTATTTGTTACCTTAGCAGAATGTAATAACTGACAATGTAAGTCACTTCATGACATAGCGTCAGCAAGTTCAAAACTACATGCTATCCCCTTCCTTGTACACAGCTTTCCTGAAATAAAGATCCAAAGCCAGGAGATGGAGATAAAAGCCAAAGGCAAATTCATCGGTTTGCTACATATATGGCTTCCATAAATGTTAACCTGCTCCTTTACCAGTCACCTGTAAATAAGTAATCTTTAAGTTAAATGCTCAGCTGTAGGTACAGCTTACCTCAGTTTCTTGTGGTAATGATGCCTATGCTCAAAAGTGAAAGTATTAGTTACTCAGTCATGTCCCATTCTTCACAACCGCATGGACTGTAGCCCACCAGGCTCCTATGTCCATGGAATGCTCCAGGCAAGAATACCTATGCTCAAAGTCATCTTTAAATTATCCATTTATCTTTATCCTATTCATGTTTTTAGTTCTGTCCTACCGCAAATAATAAGATAAGCTCCCATTTTGTTTCTAAAGAGGGAAACAAGCCCTTAGCTATCAGGCTTTTTCTAGCTAAAAGTTATAAATGAATTATATTTGCAATTTTCATATATCTCCTTAGAAACATTCCAGCTTTGAGTATGTGAAATGTTTACATTCTTACATAACGGTTTCCAAAAATTATTGCTCAGAATGCAAACATCTTTTCCAATAAATATTAAAAATGCAACATAAATGTACTTCACAAACAATGATTTAATCTAATTTCAACAAACCAGAGAGTTCTATAGTGTTCTGGGATATTACTGGGTATGTGAGCTAGCCCTCCGATGGTCAAAGCATTCTTTACTGTCTGAAGTGGTGACAGAACAATAGTCACACAGAAAGCCTGATTTGTGCATCTCAGTGTTACAGCCTGGCCGCTCTGTGGCCACCACACAAAGATTAAGCAGACAGCATAGTAATTTGGGGGGAACTAAGGGAAATAATCCACTTAGAATGTAAGCAAAAATTTATATAAACATTTGTTCTTTCCTTTCAGGTAGCATGCTAGGCAGTGAGATATGAATATGAACAGTACATAGGCCCTTCCTTGAGTAACTCATGGTCATATAATTGTAAAAATTTAAGAACAAATGTAGTGTGACAGGCCAACTAAGAAATAACATGTGCAAAGTATAGCAATACATAATTACTGTTATGGAAGTGGGGTGATCACCTCTCTTTTGAATGTAAGAGAAAGTTTCTCAGAAGTGGTGGCTGAGCACATAGGGATTTATTCATCCTTTTATCAAATACTCATGGAGCACTGACATGGTTTAATTTGTGTTCCCCAAAGAGATGTTAATGTCTGAACTCCTGGTATCTATGAATGTGACCTATTTAGAAATAAGATCTTTACAGGCACAATTAGGTTAAGATGAGGTCATTATTGTGAGTCATAATCCACTGTGAGAAAAGGAAAATTAGGACAAACATACAGAGGGAATACGGTCTAGTGAATACAGAGATTGATTGGAGTTCTGCTCCCATAAGTCACTGAATGCCTGGAGCCACCAGAAACTACAACAGCCGAGGATGGATCACCTACCAGAGGTTTGAAAAGGAACTGGTCCTGTCAACATCTTGACTTTGGAATTCTAGCCTCCAAACTGTGAGAGAGTAGATTTCTGTTGTTTAAGCATTCGACTCAGGGTGTAGGGGCTTGTTATAATAGCACTAGGAAACTAATACAAGCATCTACAGCAGGCAACTCAAGAAGAATATTAGTCAGGAGATGCAGCTAGAGATTATCACAGTAAGTAAAAGTAAGTCAAAAAGAGAAAAACAAACACCATATGAGGTCATTTACATGTGGAACCTAAAATAGGGCACAAATGAACCTATCTACAGAAGAGAAACAGATTCACAGAGAATAGACTTGCAGTTGCCAAGGGGGTGTGGGAGGAGAGGGATGGACTGGGAGTTTGGGGTTGGTAGATGCGTTACTTCAGAGAAGGCAATGCCAACCCCCTCCAGTACTCTTGCCTGGAAAATCCCATGGACGGAGGGGCCTGGTGGGCTGCAGTCCATGGGGTCGCTGAGAGTTGGACACGGCTGAATGACTTCACTTTCAAGCATTGGAGAAGGAAATGGCAACCCACTCCAGTGTTCTTGCCTGGAGAATCCCAGGGACAGGGGAGCCTGGTGGGCTGCCGTCTATGGGGTCGCACAGAGTCGGACACAAGTGAAGCGACTTAGCAGCAGCAGCAGCAGATGCATTACTACCTTTAGAATGGATAAACAACAAGGTCTTAATGTACAGCACAGGAAGCTCTATTAAATATACTGTGATAAACCATAATGGAAAATAATATTTTTTAAAAGAATGTAAAAAAAAGTATATCACTCAGGAAACAGCAGTGAAAATAACAGAGACTCGAGATGCTGGTAGGTTGTCATGGGCAATGAGAATAATATAAGCAAACATGACTTAAGAAGGAGTATTGTTGGCTGGAAGCACTGGAAATGCTTTGATTTCAGCATACAAAAAAGTAGGGTGGTGAGGCTGGTGAGGAAGGCAGGACCAGACCATAAAAACTCTTCTACGTATTTATGAAGAGTTTGGGGTTAATCTTTTTTTAAACAACAGATGGTTTAAGTTAGGGAATTAGTGATGTGCTTACACTTTAAGCAGGTCTCTCTGATGGCAAGGTAATCTATTTGCTCTGGGCAATAACAGAAGAGAGAGACCAGTTTGGAAGCTATAGGAATAGGCCAGGAAAGAGAGAAAATGAGGATCTCAATGGTGGTTGTAACAAGGAGTTTCAAGTCAAATTGATTTCAAACTTAGAACAATATAGAAGAGGTTGTGGGGAACTCATTTTCTTTATTATCTTCTCAAATATTGTTTAAGGCAACGTGTTAATAAAAAATACAACATCCTCAAAAATAGACAAAACGTTATGTAAAATTTAGTCCTTCCATTTAGAAATGAGTAATGTAGAGGTCACACAGACATACCCATACATAAACATGTTGGGTCACTCTCAGTGTGGGAGTCAAAGACAAATCTGCTGCTTGAAGTGCTGGGCTAAGATATGGCAGATGTCAGCATCCTTTGTGAGTCTCAAAGCAGAAAGACAGACTTCACAAAGGGACCATCCTTAAATCCTGATTCATCTGGGCATTTGCAGTTCACTCTGACTTAGGGTTTGGTTTTGACAAACTTATTATCTCCAAAGCTATTGTGTTTTTTTTTAAAAAAACATTAAAATAGGCATAAGCAACAAATTTCTCCTCGGCATTTTCTCACATTAAATCTCAACAGTAAGAAAATTCCTCTTGCTTTATTCTCCCTACATAATTTGAAAAGTGAGTGTTAGTCTCTCACTCATGTCCAACTCTTTGTAACACCATGGACTGTATGTAGCCTGAAGGCTCCTTTGTCCATGGAATTCTCTAGGCAAGAATACTGAAGTGGGTAGCCATTCCCTTCTCTGCTATGTAATCTAACAGATGGATGGATTTATGTGCATGTGACTTTGGAAGAGGCAAGAAAAGAACTTGCTGGAAGCAAACTTCCCCTGGACTATAGCAACTGCACTCTGGGTTCACAGTGCTTACCCTCCCCTCGGTCAGAATGACTGAACCTACTTAACAGTCAGTCAGTACTGGAGGTTGAGAGCTATGCTCAGACCCGTCTTGTTCAACAATAATGCTAACAATAATGATAATGGCTAATGAATATTGAGCCCTTATTATACGTCAGGATCCATGCTATAAACTCAATGCATTATCTTATTAGATCTACTCAGGAAACCAATAAGTAGGCTATAAACTTACTCTCATTCTACCTATAAAGAAATCAAACCTAATTTCAATGTATTTTTAATTATTAAGCTATTACAGTCAATCATAGGTACCAAATGTCTATAATATGTGTGTGTGTGTGTGTGTGTGTGTCTGTGTGTGTGGAGTAAGGGAGAGAAAGAGAAGGGGGGATGAAGTGAGGAAGGAGAGAAAGAGAGAATAATGGGCTTGTGGCAAGATTTTACAGGAACAAAATTCAAATTCAGCTCCATCTCTGCTGTGCTACCTGGGACAATTTACCTAATCTCCATTGACTGCAGGGTTTCCCTGATGGTTCAGTGGTTAAGATTCTGTCTGCTAATGCAGGAGTTGTGGGTTTGATTCTTGATCCAGGAAGATCTCTTGGAGAAGGAAATGGCAATCCACTCCAGTATTCTTGCCTGGGAAAATCCCATGGACAGAGGAGCCTGGAAGTCTATAGTCCATGGGGTCACAAAGGGTCAGATATGACTTAGTGACTAAACAACAACAATAGACCTCAGAATGCAACATGGTGAAAATAAGTAGTATCTACTTTGAATGGAGATGGAAGAATTAAGAGTTACGATAGGAAACTGCACAGAAAACAGTGAGAAAGCACGATGGAGCTAGTGCCATCATTTTCTTCAATTTTATCATTATCATTCTAAGTGAGTACTCATCACTCTAGATATTTAAATCAGAGTTGAACAAATACACAGCAGGGTATTATAAAAAAGGATTCACAACCTGGATAGGTAATTGGGTAAGATAAGCATTATCCTGTGAGTTACAATCTGTGATCATATCAGTCTGGGAAATGCTACACAACATATTCCCTTCTTGCAATTTCAAAATGTTTACATGTTTATGTTCCCCAAATTTTCCCGACCTACATAAGAGACTTAAATGGAAAGGGTCAACCAGATCTGATTCCCAAGTCGAGCCTAGAAATATACCAAGTCAAATATTGGGGACCCTCTTTCCCTAAAAAGGAAAAAGAAGACCACAGTTTAAAAATTCTTAAATAACTGGTACCCATGACACTAGAACACAACAGCATTGAACTGAGAAAAGAGGGGACACATACAAAAGACATGGAACCAGGTCCATTATAAATCAGTGATCCAGAATGACAAAATTGCTAACATTCTTTGAAGCTACAAAGAAATGTCCATCTAGTCTGCCTTCTGTCTTTCAGGTTTTCCCATTTTTCAGATAGGGCTATTACACTGTACAGAGTAATTTATTTAGTCTAATGTCAATAGGATAAAAAGAGTAAAAAAAAAGAAAAAAAGAAGCCACAGAGCACACACGATCAGTATGGAAATCAGGGTATGCTTAATCTGGTAATAAATAGTCAATGCTACTAGCGAATGACTCAGACTGGCCATTTCACTAGATGTCCAAGGGTGTGAAGTGAGAATATTTACTTAGCTCACAGAAGTGATACCCAAATAAACTAATTAAAGTTTGCAAACTGTTCTGAAATGTCAGATGCTCCAAGAGTGGTAAGTATCATTACTATTCAAATTAATATCAAATCTCACCTGTTCACAAAGCTATATAAATGTAAAATAGACTCATTTCATTTTCTTCCTCTACTTTCTGCCTCCAATCTTCAACATCTGATCCTAGGGCTCTTTAATATTTTATCCAAATGTCTTAAAGAATCAAAGGAGAAAAAACAGATCCCTGAAGGGGACAAACACCAATGCAACCCCTAACGTCATCACCAAGGCTAAGATAAGGCAATATACAAATTTCACACAAAAAAATGAAGGGGTGCTTTGGAATAATTTGACTCTATTTTCTCTAACATTTTTTTGTCTCTTTCATCTCTTTCTTTAAAAACAAAAACATTGTTGGAGTATAGCTGATTTACAATTTGCATTAGTTTCTGCCATACAGCAAGTGAAACACTTTTACATAAACATATATGCACTCTTTTTTAGAATCTTTACCCATTTAGGCTATTACAGAATACTGAGTAGAGTTCCCTGTGCCATACAGCAGGTCCTAATTTATCTACTTTATATATATATAAAGTGTCATGGGTATATGTCAACCCCAATCTCCCAATTTACCCACCTCCCCCACCTGCTGGTAACCATAAATTTTGTTTTCTATTGATACATCTATAACTCTGTTTTTGTTTTAGAGACAAGTTCATTTGTACTCTTTTTTTTTACATTCTGCATATAAGTGACATATTCCTCTTTCTCTGTCCAACTTGCTTCACTCAGTACTTCTATAAAAACACAACAGATTGAAGAAAGGGAATGATAATTTTATTTAAATTGATGTTATGAGACAGATAATGCCATTAAATCCTCACTAAACCCCATGAAGCTGATACTCTTATAATTCACCAATGACAGAACTGTACCTCAGAGAGGTTATACACTGTTCCCAAGGTCATGTAGCTAAGTCAGTTCTGCTCAGTTTACTTGCTCAGCTGTGTCTTACTCTTTGCAACCTCATGGACTACAGCATGCCAGGCTTCCCTGTCCATCACCAACTCCCAGAGCTTACTCAAACTCAATCCATCGAGTCAGTGATGCCATCCAAACATCTCATCCTCTGTTGTCCCCTTCTCCTCCTGCCTTCAATCTTTCCCAGCATCAGGGTCTTTTCCAAAAAGTCAGTTCTTAGCATCAGGTGGCCAAAGTATTGGAGTTTCAGTTTCAGCATCAATACTTCCCATGAATGTTCAGGATTGACTTCTTTTAGTATTGACTAGTTGGATCTCCTTACAGTCCAAGGGACTCTCAAGAGTTTTCTCCAACACCACAGTTCAAAAGCATCAATTCTTCAGTGCTCAGCTTTCTTTAGAGTCCAACTCTCACATCCATACATACTATTGGAAAAACCATAGTTTTGACTAGATGGACCATTGTTGGCAAAGTATGTCTTTGCTTTTTAATATGCTGTCCATGTTGGTCATAAATTTTCTTCCAAGGAGCAAGTGTCTTTTAATTTCATGGCTGCAGTTACCATCTGCAGTGATTTTGTAGCCCAAGAAAATAAAGCCTGCCACTGCTTCCATTGCTATTCCATTCCATTCCGTTCCATCTATTAGGAATGAAGTGATGAGACTGGATGCCAAGATCTTAGTTTTTTGAACATTGAGTTTTAAGTCAACTTTTTCACTCTGCTCTTTCACTTTCATCAAGAGGCTCTTCAGTTCTTTGCTTTCGGCCATAAGGGTGGTGTCATCTGCATATCTGAGGTTGTTGGTATTTCTCCAGGCAATTTTGGTTCCACCTTATACTTCATCAGGCCTGGCCTTTCACATGATGTACTCTGCATAGAAGTTAAATAAGCAGGGTGACAATATACAGCCTTGACCTACTCCTTTCCCAATTTGGGAACCAGTCTGTTGTTCCATGTCCGGTTCTAACTATTGCTTCTTGACCTGCATACAGATTTCTCAGGAAGCAGGTACGGTGGTCTGATATTCCCATCTCTTGAAGAATTTTCCACAGTTTCTTGTGATCTACGCAGTCAAAGACTTTGGCATAGTCAATAAAGCTAAATTAAGTGGTGACAAAAGACTCAAATCCCAGAGGTCTAATTTCAAAGGTAAGATTTTAACCAATAATAAATGCCCTCTCTGCTGAGACTTACCCCAAGGCCACAGGTGTAAGGCCTTGCACCAAGACTACAGAAGCAGAGCTCAGAACCAAGGTCACCCCTAAGGATTACTGAGTGCCTTTGTAATCATTGCCAAAAGTCCCCTTCATCCTCACTGATCAGGCTTCCTGACCCCAAATGAGGCAAAAGTGTCCACCCTGGCACTCACCCTATAGCATGCTAACCAATCACCTAAACAACCTCCCAGCAGGATTCTGCTTTCTTTTCAGGTTCTAAAAATTGGCTACTAACCCATGAAAAGTATCAACTCTCCCTTGTCTGTTAGGAGGTCAGTTACTGCACTCACAGTGTCCACATTGTCTCTGCCCTTGCTTCTTAGTAAACTCACTCCCTTCTGAAATACTGTGTTTGGAAATTTGTTTCCAACCTGTGCTTGGACTGTCTCAACACCCTCCACAATATTTCACTTTATAAACACCTGCCTCGTGGCTTTAACCAATAATTTACACCAATACAGTAATTAGGTAGTAAAACTAAAAGAGGCCTGTCACACTCTGGCTACAGTGCTCTCCTTTTTCAGATAAGGACGCTGAGGTCAACCACATTAATAAAATTCACTATCCAAAGTGCTATCAGAACTTAGTAGCAAGAGTGGCAACAGAATCCAGAACTTGTAAACTTATGATGTTTTCCCCTAAAGTAGGCAGAGCTGCCCGTTTCTTGAAGAATTTAACCCATAATAAAAACCATTTGGAGAGAAGGAAGGAAGGGAGGGAGGAAAGGAGGGAAGAAAGGAGGGTAGAAAAGAAGGAAAGGAAAGAAAGAAAGAGAAGTAAAAGAAAAAAATGGGCTATATAATATGATTATTAGAAAAAACTGCCTGAATATTTTATATTGCTTGGGCTATTATTATTATGATTCCACTTGTATGATCATATATCATACTTCTGTTGTATAAGAAAATACGCTTGTCTCCATATGGAGGGTAAGTACAAGAAGCTCAAGCAATTCATCTGCCCTCATTTAATAATGACAATGGAAAGAAAAACTGTTCATGTGTGGAGAGTGATGGTCATTGAATAAAGTGCCTTATATTGAAAAGTTGATGGAACTGTAGTATAACATTTCCATTCCCTTACTATCAATAATAAAGGGTGGCACTCTTACAGAACACCAATAAAAATAATGCAAATTCTCCTCTTACTAAGACAGATACAAGAGACAGGAAAGGAAGAAATAATGCCACCACCAAAATTATTTGTAATTCTTCACTTCCAAAAAGGAAAAAGAAGCTGAACCTAAACTCTTAAGTTTCCACCTGCCTTATCTGAATTTTTAGCCTCATTTCTCTTATACAGACATAAATTAGCTGTTTTCTCTGATGCACCATGCAGAAGGCCAACGGGCAGATGAAGTGATAAGCATACTCTCTTGCCCAATGTCTAGCACACAGGTTGCTCCCAAAACATTCTGAATGAGAGAAGAAATGAGTGTAGCAAAGATTGCTGCCTGTCCACCAAGATCCATTTAACTTTTTTTCCAGGATACTCTTCTAGATGCTATTTCTCTGCTTCCCACACATAGCCAAAGAAGGCCATGTGACTGAAGTCCAAACAAGGTGAACAAATGGGACTATAAAGCCTCTCGCTAGATGCTCGATGCTCTTTCCTTCACCTTACTGACAGGAAGTGTGAGGCCCAGAAATATCCTAAAGGCAGGCACATATGAAAGAGGCCGTGTCCTCATCTGCCTCAATCCCTGAACAACTACGTAGATAGGATGACCACCAATCTCTCTAAGTCCTGGACATGGGGCCACCCTGGATTTCTACAAACTTGAGAACTAAAACTCTGTTATTGAGTCCATGCATTCTGAGTCCATTTGCTGCACCTCTTTATTTTGTTTAAAGAAACACAATGTACAATCACAGAATTCAAGCCCCAAATCACAGTGTGGCATCTAGGTTTTACCCTATACATTTGCAATAACAAAACGCAAATAACGAAAGAGCTCGCACCTGCTCCCTTTTGCACAGATGACACAAAAAGCCATGTTCCTGTTGTCTGATCGCCAAGTCAAGTCTGACTCTTTGAGACCCTATGGACTGTGGGCCACCAGGCTCCTCTGTCCACGGGATTTCTGAGGCGAGAAACTGGAGTGGGTTGCCATTTCCTTTTCCAGGTTTCCTGACTGAAGGATCGAACTTGCGTCTCTTGCACTAGCAGGCAGATTCTTTACTGCTGAGGTACCTGGGAAGCACAATAGCTGGTGGGAGCTCATTTTTCTACTAACACTTTCCTTTAGAAAAAGACCTTTGTGCTGGCATTTTGTTTGATTATTAAAAATATTTTTAAATTTTAATGCAGATATATGTATTATAATATCCTAGGGAGCTTCTGTTTTAAGGTCTTCTTAGCTGTAATGGAGCTCTTTCTTCAAAAAGATAAACTCAAACCTAAAATTAGTGTGTTAGTGGATAAAGACAATGAAACCTGCTTGACCTTTCCTGTGAAAGTATTACGTTCCCAGAGAAGAAAGCTTTACCAGTGTACAGGGACAACATATCTCTTGGTGACTTAACAACCTGTGTGTGGGTGAAGGAGATAGAGAGAAAGAGTGTGCCTTGCAGGTACGACCTATCATTCTATTAATACTCTGTATAATAAAACACAGTTCAAGGTGGCATTTATATTAAAGTCAGTGTGCTACGCATGCCATTTGCATCTTCTCTGATTGTGGAGGTATCAGAAACATTAATAATGCCTTGCTGTTAAAAAATACAGAAAGATTGGATATTATATTTTGAAAATGACATGAGAAGAGCTGTTGGTCACTTTCTGTGTTAATACAGCAGGTGTCTTAACACCATCTCAGACCCACAGCCTGATAATAAGTCAATGCACAGTCAGCATACAACCACAGTGGAAGTAGAAAGCAGACACTAGCAGCTGAAATGCTACAGTGCATTAAATGTTAGCCATATATCTTTTTTTTTAACATACAAATATCTCCTTCCACAAAACTTTATAGAGACTTAGAAAACACAAAACTGAGTGATGAGCATTCTCAGAGTTGCTGTTACTGTTTAATGGCTAAGTTGTGTTTGACTCTTTGTGACCCCATGGACTGTAGCCCACCAGGGTCCTCTATACATGTGCCTTCCTCAGCAAGAATATTGGAGTTGGTTCCCGTTTCCTTCTGCAGGGAATCTGGTCAACCCAGGGATCGAACCCACATCGCCTGCATTGCAGGCTGACTCTTTACCACAGAGCCACCAGGGTTCTTTACCATTCTCAACGTAAAAAGACCTAAAAACAGTGTGGACTGCGGACTGTGGGCTGTGCTTCATCCATCCCAAATACCTATTTTTTTCTCAAAGAATGCCTAGTGATACGCAAGTACAACACTTAAAAGCCCATTTCAAATATCACCACCTCTTTGAAGTCTTTCCTGACTTGCTCCTGTCTTTCCCTGTCCAAAAAAGAAAGGTAATCTACTTTTCATGTGCTACTATTAATTCTAGGTTCTCATCAAAAAATAAATCATCAGTGTTCATCATCATCATCACCATCACTAACATGAAATGGGTAATTACTAGGAACACAAAATAGGCAAATGTTCTTATATGGATTAGAGAATGTATAATTAGAATTATTCCATTTGCATTAAACAGTTCAATAGGAACAGTTAGAACAATACTGTGAAACAGGATATCAATTTCCATCTGATGCATGGATTACTGGTATCTTCAAACTTAAGAGTGGAGCCCCTCAACACAGACCTGGGACTCCAAGACTTTCTGTCACCCTGGAACAGAAAAATAAGTGGTTATCTCACATTTTCTTAGCTTCATGAGATGTAGAATATAGCTTTTATAGAAAGTGGGGTACCCTTATATGCTTCAATAAGCAGCAAAGTAAGAAGAAAAAGGAAAATGCACCCAGTATTAACCTAAAAGTGAACAGCAGAGGTTTTGCAAAACCAGCTGTTCTTTTTCTTTCTTTTTCAATTGATGCATGTCAGGCTGGTATAAAAGGGGCGAGTTGAACATCTGGACCAAAACCAAGGCGTTTAACATTTTCAAGCAATTCACAGGCATGGAGGATTTATGATGCTATTCTGAGATTTTTATCATGTGTCCTCTCAACTTTATGAAATGTGGACAGGCACATAAACCTGGTGACACTTCATGACATAAAAACAGTGATTGAAGACTGATAAAGGGGGAAAAAAAGAAGAATCGTTTTTGTTTGGACATGTTACAAACAGAGCAGGCCCCCGGGAAGATGAGTTGAATTCTGCTCCAGCCACAGCACATTTCAGCCCTGGACAGGAGCTTTGTGTTTTAGCAATCCTGGGCTTTTTCTATCTCCAGAAAAAGTGGAAAAGGATCTGGGGCTTAACTGATGTACCAGTGTGGCCTTTTCACTACAGAACCTGAGCAGTAATATTACTGGGTACTGAAAAGCCTTAAAGAAAAGAAGGCCTCTGTGATAAGCATTTTATCTACAAAATGACCCATCTAATTCAGTTTTGACAAAAAAGAAAAAAAAATAGTAAAAAGGAAAAAGAAAGCAAAAACAAAAACATGAAGACAGGGAAGACAGGATGGCTTTTTGACATACCAAGGAAAATAAAAACAGCATGACAGTTTGTCAAAGATTAAGCTTGTTTATAAATCGTTTGTCTAACAGGCATTCCCTGTAAGAAGAATAATGCCCCTAGGTAGCAATTTCTATTTGGTGGCAACAATATGCCATATATTTAGAAATACTAGAAACTGTCTACTGTCATCAACTTGCTGATTAGTTTCAAACAATATGCAGACTCATTAAACCTCTTATAACTGGAACAGATTTGCACCATGACTGTTTAAGATAACACATTCTATGTATACTGTCAGACGGATTTTCACTTCTTAAAATGTATCACTTCATTTAACCATAATCACTATATTCTGAATTTGCTCAAATAAGCAATAGGCCTTATGTTTATATACAGGTCTGGTATTTTAGACAAGTTATTTGTCTTCTCATTTATTTTATCAATATTTCAACTGGTGACACTTGATTAGTATCAGAGCACAAAGAATATGATCTTTTATTTCACCATTAGATAAAAATTGAAACATTCATTTATATTTTCTGTATTTATGAGAGTTTTGGCATTCAGACTTTTTAATTTCCTCATGGTCAATCATGTTTAATGACTAAAGCATAAATATTTTATTGCTTCTAGTAATTACCTCTCATTAGGAACATAGGCTGCTGCTTCTTTTTTTTTTTTTTTTGCAAAGAACCCTTGGACTTTAGAATGGTCCATCAGGAATATGTGATGTTCTTCTTTACACAGAGATACGAGACAAGTGCATGAGATTTCTAGTTATGTGGCAGTGCAACAGGCTCCACAGTACCTACTCTGTAAAGAATACTGGGTAATTAACTATCACTAGCAACATTTTTAAGTTAAACTTTTAAACATCAATAACTGACATAACATCAAAAGAGAAAAGAACAACTCTTCTTTCTAGATTGTTTTTGTTCAGTTGCTCCGTCATGTTTGACTCTTTGCAACCCCATGGACTGTATCCCACCAGGCTCCTTGGTCTATGGAATTTCCCAGGCAAGAACACTGGAGTGTTGCCATTTCCTTTTCCAGGAGATCTTCTCAACCCACATCTCCTGCATTGGCAGGCAGATTCTTCACCACTGAGTCACCAGGCAGTCCTTTCTAAATACTAGAGCTAAACTGCCTCAAGAAGCATGGAAGTAAAGCTTGCTATATGTATAAGGATTTTAAGGGAGCCGAGTGACATTCTCTGCAGAGCCTAGCTCTGTTTGGCAGCCAGGGATGGGCATCCTGGATGTCCCTCCCAGGCCAATCTACCCTGTGACCTAGAGACTGGAGACTGTAAATGACAGTCTCTGAGTATCACCTTCGACCTCAGGAATCCATCTTCCTTTGCTGAATTAGACACTTAGCCTACACAAGAACCCTTTCCCTCAGGGGATCTAAAATAGAGCTGCTTAATTATGCGTGCCGCGCAGCCCACAGAACAAAAGTCCTCCTAATCATAGCAAAGAAATCATTATTATTGACTAAAATGTCATTTCAGTCAGAGATCAGGAACCCCCCAAAATCATTTTTTGCTTTCCAAATTAAACATAAAAGTTTAAACTGTAAGTAAAATGCCATTCTGGGCTATTGCAATGAATTTCCAATAATAGTATCTGCTTTATAGTGGTTCAAAAACATTGTCTTAATTAGGGTGACCTTTAAAGAGCTTTTCTAGAACTGAAATCCTTTAAAATACTTCTGCATATACTACATTCACATGCTATCTGCCCAAATATAATTATAAAAGCTTTAAAATCACAACTTAATATTTGTTTTAGAAGCCAATTACTATTTTGTCCTTCTGTCAAACATTTAGTTCGGTTCAGTTCAGTTCAGTTGCTCAGTCGTGCCGACTTTTTGCGACCCCATGAGTCGCAGCACGCCAGGCCTCCCTGTCCATCACCAACTCCCGGAGTTCACTCAGACTCACGTCCATCGAGTCCATGATGCCATCCAGCCATCTCATCTTCTGTTGTCCCCTTCTCCTCCTGCCCCCAATCCCTCCCAGCATCAGAATCTTTTCCAATGAGTCAGCTCTTTGCATGAGGTGGCCAAAGTATAGGAGTTTCAGCTTCAGCGCCAGTCTTTCCAATGAACACTCAGGACTGATCTTCAGAATGGACTGGATGGATCTTCTTGCAGTCCAAGGGACTCTCAAGAGTCTTCAACACCACAGTTCAAAAGCATCAATTCTTCAGCGCTCAGCTTTCTTCACAGTCCATCTCTCACATCCATACATGTGAAAGTGAAAGTCACTCAGTTGTGTCCTACTCTTTGTGACCCCTTGGACTATACAGTCCATGGAATTCTCTAGGCTGGAATACTGGAGTGGGTAGCCTTTCCCACTAGAGACTGGAGACTGTAAATGACAGTCTCTGAGTATCACCTTCGACCTCAGGAATCCATCTTCCTTTGCTGAATTAGACACTTAGCCTACACAAGAACCCTTTCCCTCAGGGGATCTAAAATAGAGCTGCTTAATTATGCGTGCCGCGCAGCCCACAGAACAAAAGTCCTCCTAATCATAGCAAAGAAATTCAGGAGATCTTCTCACCCTAGGGATCAAACCCAGGTCTCCCACATTGCAGGTAGATTCTTTACCAGCTGAGCCACCAGGGAAGCCCATATATGACCACTGGAAAAACCACAGCCTTGACTAGATGGACCTTTATTGGCCAAGTAATGTCTCTGCTTTTAATATGCTATCTAGGTTGGCCATAACTTTCCTTCCAAGGAGTAAGCGTCTTTTAATTTCATGGCTGCAGTCATCATCTGCAGTGATTTTGGAGCCCCTCAAAATAAAGTCTGACACTGTTTCCACTGTTTCCCCATCTATTTCCCATGAAGTGATGGGACCGGATGCCATGATCTTGTTTTCTGAATGTTGAGCTTTAAGCCAACTTTTTCACTCTCCTCTTTCACTTTCATCAAGAGGCTTTTTAGTTCCTCTTTACTTTCTGCCATAAGGGTGGTGTCATCTGCATATCTGAGGTTATTGATATTTCTTCCAGCAATCTTGATTCCAGCGTGTGCTTCTTCCAGCCCAGAGTTTTTCATGATGTACTCTGCATAGAAGTTAAATAAGCAAGGTGACAATATACAGCCTTGACGTACCACTTTTCCTATTTGGAACCAGTCTGTTGTTCCATGTCCAGTTCTAACTGTTGCTTCCTGACCTGCATATAGGTTTCTCAGGAGGCATGTCCTGTTCAAGCTGGTTTTACAAAAGGCGGAGGAACCAGAAATCAAATTGGCAACATCCGCTCGATCATCGAAAAAGCAAGAGTTACAGAAAAACATCTATTTCTACTTTATTGACTATGCCAAAGCCTTTGAGTGTGTGGGTCACAATAAACTGTGGAAAATTCTGAAAGAGATGGGAATACCAGACCACCTGACCTGTCCAACATTAGATTTCTTTCTTTCTTTCTTTTTTTTTTGACACTGGGTCCCAGCTCCTTGAGACCCTCTTGCTTCTTTGCTTTTGAGATAACATACTTCCCTTCTCCATCCTTAGCAGCTCCCTCCTTTCCTCACAGTCTTGTTCTTTGTGTATCTTTGCATAGTGTTTTGAGGTTCCTGTCTGTGGGCTTTTTCTCTACCCACTGGTACTGATGAATCCCATCTATTACTAAGGGCTTGATTACCAAGTCTGTACTGAGAGCCCCAGATCTCCTCTTTTTGTTCTATTCTCTACCTCTGAGCTATAGACTCATATCTCTGTAGTCCTTTGGTCATTTCTTTTCGAAGCTCCAAAGACAATTCGGTATATCCAAAAATGAGCTCATTTCTCAACATCTGTTTTTCTGTGGAATCATATCTCATCTATTAGTCACAACACAGAAACATATTAAAATTGACCATTTTGCTCAAGTTTACCATATTTCTCTTTTTTTTCTTTTTAAAATTTATTTTAATTTTATTAAAAAATTTTATTGGAGCATAGATGATTCACAATCTTGTGTTAGTTTCAGGTGTACAGCAAAGTGAATCAGTTATAATAAACATGTATCCACTCTTCTTTAGATTCTTTTCTTATATAGGTCATTACAGAGTATTGAGTAGAGTTCCCTATGCTATACACGGGTTCTTATCGGTTACCTATTCTATATATAATAGTGTGTACATTGGTCTTCCCTGGTGGCTCAGATGGGTAAAGAATCCGCTTGCAATGCAGAAAACCTGGGTTCAGTCCCTGGATGGGAAGATCCCCTGGAGGAGGGCATGGCAACCCACCTCAGTATTCTTGACTGGAGAATTCCCACAGACTGAGGAGCCTCAGGCTATAGTTCATGGTGTTGCAGAGTCGGACGTGACTGAGCGACTAAGCACAGTGTGTACATTTCAACCCCAATATCTCAATTTATCTCCACTCTCCTTTCATCCTTCATAATCATAAGTTTGGTTTCTACATCTGTGATTCTATTTCTGTTTTGTAAATTAGTTCATTTTTACCATTTTTTTATATTTCACATATAAGCAATATCATACAACATTTGTCTTTTTCTGATTGACTTATTTCACTCAGTGTGACAATCTCTAGGTCCATCCATGCTACTGCAAATGGCATTATTTTGTTCTTTTTTTATGGCTAATATTCCACTGCATATATGAATGGTAGGAGCAGTGGATGGTGCTGCAGCCCAGGGCAAAGTAACTTGGGGAGGGTATTGGCACCTAGCAGGGGAACCGAGATGGGGACCTGGTGATTCGTTTCTCATTTGGTGACTTTGCCCTTGCTAGTAACTTTTATTTATTTATTTTATTTTATTTTTAGTTTGTTTTGCTTTACAATATTGTATTCGTTTTGCTGTACATTGACATGAATCAGCCATGAGTGTACATGAACTCCCAATCCCGACCCCCCCCACCTCCCGCCCCACACCATCTCTCTGGATTATCCCCGTGCATCAGTCCAAGCATCCTGCATCCTGCATCAAACCTAGACCGGCGATTTATTTCACTTATGATATCATACATGTTACACTGCCACTCTCCCAAATCATCCCACCCTCTCCCTCTCCCACAGAGTCAAGAGCCATTAAAAGATGCAAAATTTTAGTACATGCTAATAATAGGTTTGAATTAGCCTAACTGCTAAAAATTGTGCTCTTGGAATAAGGGTAGAGTAAACAAATTACAGTACTTGCTTGAAGATACCAAGCAAATATTAAGCAGTATATCTGTTTGGAGGCGTTTAACATATATGGCATATACAATTGTCTAATTCTTACTTTGGTTTTCAGTGTTAATAAAACACTTCTAAATACTTTAATCCACTTGGAAATTACAGCATTTCTGGGAAGAACAAAAACAGTGCTCTATTTTAGGTATGAGGACATAGGTTCATGTAGAGAAATTTGGTTCATCTCTAAGTCTTTATTTTATCAGCAAATATCCTCAAGGTATAAGACTCTGCCTGAGCCACATACGGCCTAAGTCACGGCTTGTCTGATGTTCACTAAAGATCAACATTGCTTCCATGTCTGTAATCACTAGATGAACCTTTGAGATTAAGTCCTCTAACCTCAGTGCTTTCCTATCTTAAAAAATTGGGGGTTGGGAAGGATTAGAAATAAAATGAATTTTCCAAGGTCAAACAATTTATTAGAGTCTATCTGACACTGGACCCCAGATCTTTCGACTCTCATTCAACTGTTCTTCCTATCATCTTCTGCCTGTTTTGTCCTTCTCAAGAAATGAATACCTACAAACTTTCTGGTCAGACTCTAAATGCCAGCAAGCTAGTCCTGAAAGACAATGGAACTGTCTTTAGAAACTTTTTTTTTTTCTTTCTAAATACATTTTTTAGAAGATACTAATGATTGGAACTTGATGTCCAATTTCAGCTATGTCTCTCATTTCGAGTTTTTGAAGGACAGATACACTTTCTCTATGGAGCCATCAGCATAGCATATGTTACATTTTTAATAAATAACAAGATTATCCAAGTTAGCTATACTGTTACTGTACTCTAGATTCTGTATCCAATCACATATTTCCAGGCACAAGGTGTATGAATCTTTGTACTTATTAATCACATAAAACCATTATTTTCAAAATTCATCACACACAATGATCGTATTTTTGTACACTCTGCAGGAATTAAAAATCATTTATGTTTCAGTCTTGTAAGTTTTAAGCCTCTGAAGCATATGTCCTCAATAAAGGTAAACATATAAGGCTACTTCAAGTACTTGTCATTACATCACCAAGAGTTTAACAAAAGATTATAATGAGAATGGTCATGTTATGTAACTTTCTTACTCTAGATGGAAACACAAACTTTTATTACTGTATTATTGTTTATACAAAGAACATGACTATTTATTTTAGTGAGATGAAATTGTTCTTCTCTAAACCAAACAGCACAAATTAATCAGATGCTGTATTTAATCTGGTTTTAATTCCACCTCCAAAACATATTTGTATACTTAGAGGGTTTGGCCAACTGCTCTATTATAAATATTACAACTACAAGCACTTGATTATTTAGTCTGTTTCCCAATCATCACCTGTCAAAGGAAATTATTTAATGGAAATCAGCATTGCATTAGCTTTGAGCATTATAAGGACTTTAGGGGAAATTTAACAGATGTGAGTATTAAAATATTTCCAATTTTTTTTGTTCATTCATTCATTCATTCAAAAGTGCACATTACATGACTATCATGTGCAATGCAATGAGAATACAATCCTTAGCGCAAAATCAAACTACGTAAATGTGTTCCCTTTTTTCATGCATCTTAGCCTAGTGGGGGAACATAAAATATAACGACAAAACCAACAAAAATTTTCATTAATTTATTCAACAAGTATTTATAAGAGCCTACAATGTGAAGGGTAGTATTCTTGACATTTGGGTGACATCAGTGATCAGACAAAAATCAATGCCCTCTTTGTAGGCATCTTCCAGGATGCAGAGACAGATACTAACAAAGTGGAGAAGGGTGAAGAGAATCAAACCATTGGAGTTGAGGGTTGTAACATTAGAAAGCATGTTCAGTCAGTCAGCTTAGTTACTCAGTCGTGTCCAACTCTTTGTGACCCCATGGACTGCAGCACGCAAGGCCTCCCTGTCCATCACCAATTCCAATTTGAGTTTACTCAAACTCATGTCCATTGAGTCAGTGATGCTATCCAACCATCTCATCCTCTGTCATCCCCTTCTCCTCCTCCCCTCAACCTTTCCCAGCATCAGGGTCTTTTCAAATGAGTCAGGTCTTCGCATCAGGTGGGCAAAGTATTGGAGTTGCAGCTTCAACATCAGTCCTTCCAATGAATATTCAGGATTGATTTCCTTTAGGATTGATTGGTTGGATCTCCTTGCAGTCCAAGGGACTCTCAAGAGTCTTCTCCAACACTACAGTTCAAAAACATCAATTCTTCGGCACTCAGATTTCTTTACAGCCCAACTCTCACATACATTCATGACTGATGGAAAAACAATAGCCTTGACCAGATGGACCTTTGTTGCCAAAGTAATGTCTCTGATTTTTAATATGCTGTCTAGGTTGGTCATAGTATTTCTTCCAAGGAGTAAATGTCTTTTAATTTCATGGCTGTATTAACCATCTGCAGTGATTTTGAAGCCCCCCCAAAATAAAGTCTGACACTGTTTCCACTGATTCTCCATCTATTTGCCACAAAGTGATGGGACCTGATGCCATTATCTTAGTTTTCTGAATGTTGAGCTTTAAGCCAACTTTTTCACTCTCCTCTTTCACTTTCATCAACAGGGCTTTTAGTTCCTCTTCACTTTATGCCATAAGGGTGGTGTCATCTGCGTATCTGAGGTTATTGACATTTCTCCTGTCAATCTTGATTCCAGCTTGTGCTTCATCTACCCCAGCATTTCTCACGATGTACTCTGCATATAAGTTAAATAAGCATGGTGACAAAATACAGCCCTGATGTACTCCTTTTCCTATTTGGAACCAGTTTGTTGTTCCATGTCCAGTTCTAACTGTTGCTTTCTAACCGTGTACAGACTTCTCAAGAGGCAGGTCAGGTGGTGTGGTATTCCCATCTCTTTCAGAATTTTCCACAGTTTATTGTGATCCACACACTCAAAGGCTTTGGCATAGTCAATAAAGCAGAAATAGATGTTTTCTGGAACTCTCTTGCTTTTTCAATGATCCAACGGATGTTAGCAACTTGATCTCTGGTTCTTTTGCCTTTTCTAAATCCTGCTTGAACATCTGCAAGTTCATGGTTCACGTATTGCTGAAGCCTGGCTTGGAGAATTTTGAGCATTACTTTACTAGCATGTGAGATGAGTGCAATTGTGCAGTAGTCTGAGCCTTCTTTGGCATTGCCTTTCTTTGGGATTGGAATGAAAACTGACCTTTTCCAGTCCTGTGGCCACTGCTGAGTTTTCCAAATTTGCTGGCATATTGCGAGCAGCACTTTCATAGTACCATCTTTTAGGCTTTGAATATAGCTCAACTGGAATTCCATCACCATAATCAGTATGAAAAGTATCAAAAGAAAGCATGTTAAAGATGAAATTTTTTGAGATGTGACCTGTAAGGAGGTTTAAAATGCAATAAGTGCCTTGAAAGAATACTACAAAACAGAGGCTGGAAAGACAGGCAGAGATGTGTGAGACATGGAAAGTGTGTGGTAGTTATAGTAAGTGCAGCGGGAAGTGAATTACATGGAAAAATTTGAGTTATGAAGGATGGCTCGAGTTTTCATCTCATTCAATGAATGGTGAGATTATTTGCTAAATAAGAAAAGGAGGAAGGAGTTAAGGAACATGCTCAGCTGTCAGTCATTCTGTCTACAACCGTGGCATCCAGAATAGGGAAGGGATGAGAAACCACTCTACACAAGTTCCCACTCCCATCTCTCGCAAACAAAAATAGGGAAGTTAGACTTGAATTCTCACTCAGTATAAATATGAAATCTTGAAATCCCCAAGAAACTCAGTAACTTTCCCTATACCTTGGTCTGCAGCTTTCAAATCACACTTTTCAGGAGAGTAACACTTATCACTCCTCAGGGGATGCGGGGTCTTCACAAATGTCTGCCTGATCTTCTTCCAAACAGGAAGAGGTGGATGTGGCACCCAGAATGTAATTTGGAAAATGGCTCTACTCCCACCTCCCAGTTAAGAAACACTGGGATAAAACTTCAGAATGCTAAACTCTTTGAATCTATGATAAAAGCACACTGACTGGTGAGCAATAGATCAGATAATCCATTCACTCATAAAAAATGTCAGAGGATAGCCGTCTTTGAGATCACCACCATAATCAGAATAAAACAACTATTCCGTAAACTACAGAACCACTTTCTCTGATGAAAAATATGCAAATGGGTTTGAATGAAATAGTCTCATTAACCAGTTATCCTTCCAATGTTGTCAGATCAAACAGGAACAGAAGCAGTAGGGGGCATTTCATCACTCAGTCACCTCACCCTCCTCTATCTGTTCTCATTTCATTTGTTTTGGATGTCATTAAACTTGACTCTGGGTCACTCTAACCCAGTGTTTTCTGTAAGTCCTTTTCATGACTATTTTATGATTTCAGGCAAAACAAAGCATCAGAGTTATGAAACAGTTCTCGCCAACATAATATTATCAGTGAGCCTAAAAAAAAATTTAATGGATTTAAGCATACCCCAAAATACTATTGCTCCTGTATTAAGTACTTTTAAAGATATTATATATCACAAATGTATTTTCTAACATACAGGTCTTTAGCTGTGGGTAACTAACCTCTTTACTGGCTTCAGGCTGTAAATTCAGTTATGTGTATTACAGAGAGTAGAGAGAATGCAAAGGCATAATAAATCCACAGACAAACAGACAAACAAAAAAACCAAAATCTCATTCCTAGGTTCTAGAACTGAAGGTAGTATCTACAAACAGGGCTGGGCACTTTGCCAGTAAGGCTGTATATTGGTGGTAGTTGGCTGCAATCTCAATGAATTCACATCTCCATGGGAAATTTAAGTGTGAAAAGAGACTACCAAAATGGACAACTGCATTCTGCATTAAAAGAGTGGTCACAGTATAATAGACCCAGACATTCTCTAGAGGGAAACATTTTACTTAGGAGAAATTATTAAACCACTACTCTATTATGGTAGTTAAAAGAAAGGAAGTGAGTTCCAAATCAATGTAATTTTTTTCTATCTTTTTTTTAAATCCTGTGACAAGTATTGTAGTTTCCACAATTGGATGCTAGACAGGGTTCTGCCTCATAGAAGGAATCTGTGCTTTTCTGAAAATGTAAATATATTTCTAATTTCCAAGAAAGAAAAAGGACGCACCAGTTTCTAATAGGGATATTCTGCTGCATGAGTGATGATAAAGCCATTATGTGTAAACAGGTCCTTATAATACTCTAAAATTAAGAAATTTTGTGATTTCTGGTAACTTTCCTAATTGCTGCAATCTGTGTTAGTCCCTGTTCAAAGGACGCTTCCATGAAGAATTCCTTGCTCTGCATGCCAGAATCTGCCACTTGATACTCAGAGGGGAAAACACAGACCACTAAATAATAATGGCTTTGGTTTTTCTTTTTAATTAACTCAAGAAAAAGAGCAATGGTATGCTTAGAAGAATAAGAGGAGCAAGCCAATTTCTTCTTACGTGCTTTGTGAATAGAGGTTTAAAATGCTAGCTTTCCAAAACTCATAAGAAATGGCATACCGTCTAGTTTTAAAATCCATGCATCAATATTTTTACTGACATACTTCCATCCTTTGACCTGATGTTTAGCTCAATACATGGAGGAAAGTTTAATTCGCCATCCATTTTTTACAGCAGCATCTTCCTATTCACATGTTTATAACATTTGAGGTACAACTGTGAGTTAACCAGAGGAGAAAATCTATTCCTTTATTTTGTAGTCATAATCTCATAATTTAATACTGTAATAGTGATTTCCTCTAAAAGATAGTAAAGCCTTGCACTTTAGTTTGATTAGTTATTTCTCTTTTTAAGAAAATGTGAAGAATCCAGTCCATTCATATTTTAGATCTAAAACAATCATCAATAGTAAGTAGAATTCATACATGCTAGGGAATAGGCTGATAACACACAGGTGCAAAAATGCCTTAGAAATAACAAATTGCCCATTGGCTCCTATAAATTTGTGGGATGTCAAAATATATGATAAGGGAACTTGGAGATGAAGTTGAGAAAGAGTGGTTCAGGTGAAGAACTATCTTTGAGTTCAGATGATATGAACTCAAATGTTTACAGACCATCTGAACATAGATGAAAGAAGTCTCAACATAAGAGACAGGGAAGAGAGAGGTGATGTGACTATATACACTAGCATACAGTTAAAGCAATGAATTATATAAAGCCCCAGTGAATCACCGACTACGTTCTTGTTTAAGTAAATCTGGAAATAGGTTCTATAGAAAAATAATAGTACTTAGGAATCCTGAGGTGAATTTAACGATGCTTATTACAGTCAATAGGGTAAAAGGCTCCAATTTTAGGAGTTTGAGATAAAAGTTTCCATGGATTTTATGCCTAAGTTAAAAAGGGAAAGACTTAGCCAACCAAGTGAGCTTCTTCCAGAGTGGAAAGATATTCTAGTCCCAATTAACCACTACATATTGTAACTATAATTAACCTGTTAAAATTTTCAAGGATAATTTGTTTTTATCTCCTTGAAAGTAATCTTAAAAATATGACAAAAGGGTAGTTTAAGATTTCAAATATAGCTTAATGTGCCTTTGCTTATTTCAATGATAAAATCTTGAAAAGCAACTTGTATATTTTACATGTGCTATCCAAGAGGTTACCTCCAAGAATAATATTATATGACATCTAGAAATCCAATATTTTTTCCTTCTACAAATCTGTGTATTTTCTATGATTTTTTTTATTTCTTGATTTTTATCCTAGAAATTACTTTTTTTTTTAAGGTAAAAAATGGACTTATTTAGAGAGAAACACTCCACAGACAGAGTGTGAGCAGTCTCAGAAGGCGAGAATACCAAAGAAATTACTCTTTCTTAAATACTATTTGGTTTTCCATCAGGACACTCCTACATAAACACACATACAAAGATGCTTATTAAACATTATTTTAAAAGAAGTTACATACAGCCAGTTCCAAGAGGTCATATACATTAAGTTTGAATGACTATCATACAAAGTGCATGTATCCTTGTTATTTGGGGTTTCTAAAAACTACAGCTTAGCATGAGTATTTTAAATTTAATATGTTTGAATACAATTTATTACATTCTTTAGCCATTACAGAAATTATGCAAACACAGTAAACAAGATGCTGCTGACAATAAAACTCTGGAAAATATGGCTCTTAAGGTTTAAAAAGGTACATAAATTGTACCAAGGTAGCGTTTGTCCCTTTCCTTTCATTTTTTTACAGAGGGAAATTATAATATCAAGAAGTATATCAGGAATGAAAAGAGGTAAGGATTTTAAGTCAGAAGCCCAGAATTTAGGTAGTGAAGTTTAATCTCTTATGGATCCCTTATAAAAAAAAAAACTTAATGTAGGTGCAAACTGACAAATTTAACTTGATGAATATAATTTCCTGCATGTTCACTTAATTACAAAGTGGATAGATTCACTTGGAGCTTTCTGGCGACTCAGCAGTAAAAGAATCCACGCGCAATGCAGGAGACATGGGTTCTATCCCAGGGTTGGGAAGATTCCCTGGAGGAAACAGATTCATTTCTCAGGAAAGAATACAAGAAAGAGGCCTCGCAAAGATAGACAGACTTTGGTACAGAAAGCAGTGAAGGGTTGAGGGTTAAAAGCTCAAAGAATTAGTTGAAAATATCATATGATCAAAACTATCCTCATTCATATATTGCCTTGTTGGGGACGGACGTAATTTTCCTTCTCTCAATAGGTCCAACAGGGACTGATTTTTGTTCTTTTGCTCATTTTACCCTGGTACTGGAACAGATCACTGTTTCTTCACAGAGCACTACACCTAGTTGACTTCTTTTTTTTTTTCTAATTGATTTTTATTTTTTAGTTTGTTTTCCTTTACAATACTGTATTCGTTTTGCTATACATTGACATGAATCAGCCGCGAGTGTACATGAACTCCCAATCCCAACCCCGACCTCCCCCCTCCCGCCCACACCTTCTCTCTGGATTATCCCCGTGCATCAGTCCCAAGCATCCTGCATCCTGCATCAAACCTAGACTGGCGATTCGTTTCACTTATGATATCACACATGTTACACTGCCACTCTGCCAACTCATCCCACCCTCTCCCTCTCCCACAGAGTCCCAAAGGCCGTTCTACACATCTGTGTCTCTCTTGCTGTCTTGCGTACAGGTTTATCATTACCATCATTTAGGGGGCATGCTGCCCAACTATGATTAACATTTACACTGCAGAATCACACTGGGCCTGGGAACGGGAAGAACCGCGTCTCATCTCATCTCAGTCTCACTTTGGTAAAAAAAAACTTCACTAGTGGAAGGTAAGGAAGAAATTCCTGCACTTTTCCACCTCTCTCTTTCTCACTTTCTCTCTCCTTCCATCCCCTCCTTTTCTTGTTCCATTATTATTAACCGGTAGAATTTTAAAAGGCTAATTCGTGTTTAAGTGTAATTATATATGGTTAATTAATTAATATAATTAACCATATAATTAATCTTATATATGCTTAAGAGTAACGTGATTAGGCTGGAGACATGGTGGAAAACACAATGAGAACAGTATATTTAGGACAGAGCATGGGGGAACAGTGAACACCAAGATGAGACTCTACTGCACAGACAAAGGGGAGAATTTTTACCCACATGAGGACCCACAGGAAGATGAATCTTTAGAAATAAACCATAAAGTACGGACCAAAGAAGATGTCAGATAAACCCAACATGGTCACTCTGCCCTGATGAGGAGATAAGAAACGCTGGATGAATAATTACCTGACTTATTACAACTGTCCCAAATTCCTCTGCAGCCTTTTCTTCTATAACATGATATTATGAAACCAAATAACTACTATGCAATCTCTCAATATTAGATGTTTAGAAATGTGCTTAAGTCACCAGGTGAAATACACACAGTATATAAACTACCATAACCTCCTTATCCCCAGTAGATAAATAAATGGTTTGAAAAATGTTTCCAATACAAAGTTAAACTCACCATTATTAAGAGTATTTTGCGGACTATGAAATAGTATATCTGAAGCAGAATAACACACACATACACACACATAAACACACACACGGGGGGGTGGGAAGGAAGAAAGCAATTGCAGGGCTTTGTTTTGTCATGGCAATGGCCTAGATTCACCATGGAGTTGTCTGTCTTCAAAATAGCAGCGATTTTTTTCTTTAACTTTGTTGGAATCGTTAAATAGGTCCTTTCAATCACCAGGAAACCGAGATTCATAAACTCAGTTTTTGAATCTGATTTTTCCTTGCAACTTCCAAATCAAAATGCAATACATTTTCCATTGACATCATTTGCTTCTTAAGCAAAGCTTGTATTATATAACTAACTATCCTTTGGGGATTCAATTAGATTAAGAGATCCGGAATGACTGTAACTATCTCTATTAATAACTCAGGCTAAAATCTGACAGTTTGGAAAATGGACGTGTTATTTTCATCACTTTCAAAGACTGTAGTAACACCCCTTCCTCCTCTGACACACTAACACTTAGTGGTCCTTAGAAACAGAAAGAAGAGCAACAGAAGAGAAGACAAAGAGTCTAAGTATAGGACTATGATGGTAGTTTATTGCGTTCCTATCCAACACCGTACCTGGCACCTTAAAAATATCTTGACGGTTCCTTTGGGAGAAGTACTTCCGTCTTACAGAAGACAGCTCAGAGGATCAAAACATTCAAAGCTGTACTGCCAGGTAGTTTCAGTAACAGAGTGCAAACCAGGACTATCCGAATTCCTAACTTAGTTTAGTAGACGTCCTTCATGTTGCTCACACAACGCAAGGTTAAGCAGTAGCACTGAAACAGGATAGCACCCTATCCAAGCAAAGCTCTGGTCCGGAGATAGCTGGAACATAAAGTTGCCGAGTCTTTTATAAATATTCCATTGTTCAGTGATCATTAAGAAGTATAAGTGGAAGTATGCCACATATTATTTATTTTCTATTTGTAGGAAATCACCTACATTAAGGCTATGGATTATGTGCTCCCTACTATTTATTGTTTCAGTCTTTGGCAGAATTATTATATTCCATGCTTTATGAAGCTTGCTGTCAATACCACCTTGAGGAGGACTTTAAATTACACAGAGAGCCACTCTGAAAAGAATGCTGACCAGTTTTCTCCATCTCCACACAAGTCGATAGAGGGAAGATGTTAGGCTCTGGTAATTTTTGGTGACAGCATAAAGGTGCAATAAAAAGAAAACAGAGTTTGGGAGTCAGACCAATGTTGATCTAAACTGCATCTCCAAGGAATTATTAACGAAGTCACCCTGGACAGAGTTATCTCATCTAAAAAGAAAAAAAAAGGTAAAATCATATCTACCTCACGTGGTTATTGTGAAACTCAAAAAGAAGACATCAATTATCTATCTCCTATAGTCTGTATGGGGAAAAATAGAGTTTTGGGAATCAGAGGGAGAAACTTTCAGTACATCTTTGCCAGTTACTGGCTATGAGGTCTCAAGCTAGTTGGATCCTTTCACTTCTGAGACATGATTTTCTGATCTTTATGCATAAAATGACAACTGCTCTAGAGGAAGGATAGTTGTGACATGCTTAGCTGAGTCCTGGCACTTGGTAAATAACCAGGAAGTGTTAGTTT
The DNA here is from genome assembly GCA_006408695.1 of Aepyceros melampus. Lineage (NCBI taxonomy): Eukaryota > Metazoa > Chordata > Mammalia > Artiodactyla > Bovidae > Aepyceros > Aepyceros melampus. The sequence continues at coordinate 496,943 of SJXQ01011762.1, forward strand.
CCTCCCCTGTTCCATAGGGAGCATCTGAAAGATGCTCGCTTCCTTCTTTTGGTATCACATAAGTCATGCTTTACAATCAAGTGATTGAAAACCAGATTCACTAAGGGAGAGGCATTGAACTGGGGAGACTTGGACATCTACATATGAGATAGACAGCCAGTTTGATTGGTTCAGATATAGACACCCACGGCCATTCCATCATGAGAGTATTATAAGATAAGCTCCTGTAGAAACTTAGAATAATGTTCTGTAAGTGTCTTAATTAGGTGTTAAATGTGAACCTTATCATAGTCATTCTCTTGTTTGAAAGTCTTAAAAGTTGAATCTTATTTTTAGAATAAAGTTAAAAATTCTTTACATGCCCTCACAGTACCTAGGTCGATTTGAATCTTGCCTAATTTTCAAGCCCTCTCCTTAACTGCCAGACTTAATCCCACTTGACTCTTGACAGGTCATCTTTGCCTGTACTGGTACCTCTTTCTGGGGTTCATCCTTGGTCTGGTCAACCCTCATTCTTCCTTTTTTCTACTTAAATGGGAACTTTTTTTTAGACCTTTCTAACTCAGGTCCTTCTGCAGTTCTCAGATAACCCTGTACATTATAAAACACATCTAAAATTTTAATTCAATATGCATTTCTGTAATTATTTGTTTAGCATCTCTCTTGAGCCCATGGAACTACAGACCTTATGAGAGCAATGCCTGTTCTGTTAAAATCGGTATTCAATGTACACTCACAATGTCACTAAGGCTGCAGTCACACAATGTTCATAAAGGAGTTATTTCTGTAGCTATTTTATGTGAAAATATTTTTATTCTATAAAAAATAGAATAAAAAATAAAATATTTATTTCTGTTTTATAGCAGAGCATGTAATTTCCAGGCTAATTATTCAGCTCTTATTCCAATATAGTTGTAGACACGCACTGGTTAATTGCTTCCCTGGTGGCTCAGCTGGTAAAGAATCCATGTGCAATGTCAGGGACCTGGGTTGGGAAGATTCCCTGGAGAAGGGAAAGGCTACCCACTCCAGTATTTTGGCCTGGAGAATTCCATGGACTGTATAGTATAGTCCATGGGGTCACAAAGAGTTGGACACGACTGAGTGACTTTCACTTCACTCATTTCACTCGTTAATTAATCTGCCTTTTATACTGAGGCATAAACATAGAAGCTAACATCTAAGTCATAGAATCACCTTAGACAATAGTGAGAGCAGGGTTTCTCTGTCGTGATGCTCCTGGTATTTAGGCCACATAATTTTTTGTTGAGGAGACTATCTTGTACAACGCAGGATACTGGGCAGTCCTCCCGGTCTCTACCTACCAGATTCCAATCACACCTACTTCTCAGTTGTTAACAACTAAAAATATCTTTAGATATTGTCCCTGAGAACAAAATTATTCCTGGCTGAGTACCACTGATACAGTGAACTGTATTAAAACACAGTCATTGTTCTGATGAGTTGCAAAACTAGGTTGGTGGTATCAATACAGGCATACAAGAATAAACGAGACACACACACACACACAAAATGCTGTTAGGCTTAAAAAGTATCTCTAGTTTTCCAAGAACTTGGCATTTCACTATGTATTGTTTCACACTAATGTTCCTGGGCCTCGGCCATGTTATTTCTTAATCAACATTGTGAACTGCTTAATAAAAGCAGTAATGCCTTGAACAATACCCACCACAGAGTCCCAGGGAACATTCACAACCATCAGCACTGTGATGGATTATGATTATGCCAGAAGGAAAATTAACTCCACACTGATCTTTTAGGAGAGTTAAGTGTCCAGCATTTGGAAAAAAAATAAATCAAATTCCAGCATTATGCAAGACTGTGTTCATAATTTACTGGGAAAACATAAAAGACTGAAATCCTTGGAAATTGTATTTTTTCAGACTTTTCAGATCAGTGAAAGATAGGAGGAGACAAAGAAATTTCTACATACTCTAGAAACATTAGGGACCTGAAGAGTAAAACATCTTTTTAAAAACTGCAATACAAAGTAATCATGAATTCTTGCTCAAAACGACCTTCTCTTTGAAGGGCCCTGTGTCTTATCTTGCACAGCTCTTCACTGTTTTGTTCTAACGTCAACTCTCCCGTGAAGTTTTCCACATACTCTGTGCTCCAAAGACAAGTCTAGTCACACTCTAGAGTTTGTATCTGTTCACCTGGTTTTCACTCTACTCTGTTAAATCCCTTCAGGGAAGACATGCACACATCACTATACTGCACAGCACTAACAATCTGGGAGGGACCCCAAAATATCAGTGCAACAAGCAAATGAACTGAGTCAATGAGCAATGAACTATACGTGATTTATGTTAAGCACATGATAGTTTGGGTTTGCCTCAGACTTAAGCAGATGGTAATTTATTATATAGCGCAGTGATTAAAATCTCTTGATGCCTGTGTAACTTCTTTTGGGAAATGTAGCACCTAACTCTTACAAAAACAGACATATCTGCAATCCTAGAGAGGGGCTGTGAGGCGAACATGGGGGTATTATACATTATAATGCATTACAGTGTACAGCGTACATCATGATAGTTAGATCATTGTATTCACTCCACTCCAACCAGACAAGCAGTCTAGCTATAAAAAAAACTGAGTCTACTCTGTTAATTCACATCCAGCTAATTAAATGGTGCAGACCTGACTGATGTATCTCTATAGTATCAAATCATATAAAGTCACTGATTCATTATGCCACAGGGCTGTCATTGGTTGAATAACACCTGGAAATAAATATTTATCACAATTCAGAGAAAATGATGATTTTACTTAGATGGGGTGAAAAGATCTAGAATAATTAAATGAATTGATGCAAATATGACATATTCATAAATAAACACACCAGTAATATCTAACAACAACAAGAAGGAGGGGAGAAATACCTCAATTTAGAAGCTCATAGAATTGTTGAAGAGAAAATTGTATGCTTTTGGAACACACCCCATGTCTGCACCAGTCATATTTGTCCATTCACCAAATGTTCTTGTTTCAAAAGAACTTCTACTCTCACTGATTAAGTAAAGCTACAGGGACAAGAAATATAACTTTTACAAAATTAAAAAAAATCTAATACAACAGTGTATTATATATAACCAAGAAACTGATACTAATAATATTATTATCGATCCATGATGAGGAAACATCAAGTACTTTAGTGCTGATTTGATATGCTATTATTTATCATTAACTCTCATTTATACATGCTAATAGGAAAAGCAATGGTTGCTGCTGCTACTGCTGCTAAGTCGCTTCAGTAGTGTCCAACTGTGTGTGACCCCATAGATGGCAGCCCACCAGGCTCCCCCGTCCCTGGGATTCTCCAGGCAAGAACACTGGAGTGGGTTGCCATTTCCTTCCCAAATGCGTGAAAAGTGAAGTCGCTCACTCGTGTCCGACTGATAGCGACCCCATGGACTGCAGCCCATCAGGCCCCTCCGTCCCTGGGACTCTCAGGCGAAAACACTGGAGTGGTTAGAGACATACAAAAAAGAAAATGAAAAATCACTTTTAACTGGTTCTGAAAAGCATGCTTCTTTTACTTTTCCCACAGCAAGTTTACACTTTAACTCTCCAGCAACAATTACAGTTAAAACTTACTTCACTTACCTGAAGGTTGAGGTAAACAAAGAGAATCATCATTTTGCTACAGCTTGTTCCTAGAGATGTCAAATGCTTCAGCAAATAAGGAAAGAATATTTCCTGAGAGCTTAGTATGCCAAGTGCTGTTTAAGTGCTTTTAAACATTTTATCCACATTACCCTGTAGGGTAGATATTACTAATACTATCTTTATGTCATAAATGCAAAAACTGAGGTTCAAAACGGTAAGCTTGCCCAAGGTCACACATCAACCAAAACACATTATTACTCAAACTGCTAAGTGGACTGTGATATCCACTTTGAATAGACACAAATACTGCACCCTTTTGTGCATCTTTTTTATCCAAAGATAAAGCTAGTAGAAACTGTTAGAAACGCACAGAAAAGATTTGCCACAGCAGACTTCCTCTCATCCCCACTAAATAAGACCGTTGCAGGGGGTAAACAGATGTTTCCAACCACTGATTCTGCTACACAGTAGGTTTATAAATCAAAATGTGAAGTGTAGAAATCATGCATTTTATTACACAAAAGACAGTCACTGGAGTTATTTTAAAAACTCTAAGTCAAATATGATATATTCTGTAGCGTATTCTTTCAGAAATATATTGAATATCACAGCATTTTTAATTTACAGGTATTAAAGCATACCAAATACGTAGAGGATTAAGAAGATGATCACTATTTACAGCTGTGAATCAAAGGCAAACTATATGCTACAGGATCATATAATTGGAATAATTCTTGCATTGAGAAAGGACACAACACTGGAAAGGTCCTTAATAAATCTGAGCTTTATTCTCATTGGTCTCCTTTAGTCCAAGTTACTCATCTTGTTGCTGAAAATATACTCCCAGCTGTCAAAATTTTAGTTCAATCAACAGTCTCTCTGCATCCTGGGCTTTGCTTCGAAAAAGCTTGGCTGATAAACAGATAAATCTGTCTTTCTGTGTATATGTTTATGTTTCCAGTACCTGCTTGAGCTGAAAGCCAGACAGTGACAATGAATTAGGACTATGAATGCAGCACTTTTACTAAGTGAACAAAAGAGCATGGAATCAACATAATAAATGAGAATCCCTGAAACTGTAATTGTTAGAACCAATAGAATTTAGCTTTTAATTATAGCACCGCTACAAACCAGAGCATTCTTATGCAAGTCATGTCACTTCACCGAGGTTTGTTTTGTTATTTTGCGACCCCATGAACCTGCCAGGCTCCCCTGTCCATGGAATTCTCCAGACCAGAATACTGGAGTGGGTAGCTGTTCCCTTCTCCAGCGGATCTTCCCAACCCAGGAATCAATGCAGGGGTATCCTGCACTGCAGACAGATTCTTTACCAACTGAGCTACTAGGGAAGCCCTTATTTTGTTCAGGTCTAAAATAATGTTCTCTTATGTTCTGAAAAATCCCCCAACTGTGAATGTAACACTGTATATATCCTAATGTCTTTGTTACTTGGAGTATGACTAGATCAACCAGGCAATTTGGTAGAAATGGAAGGTTCAGGCCCTAAACTGGCTTACTGGAAAAGAATTTGCATTTTTAACAAAATTCCAGAATGATCTGTATGCACATTTAAGATTCAAAAGTCTGGTCTAGACATCAAGTTGTAATAATAAATAGGCACCATGTTATCTAGTCTGCATAAATCTAATTGTGTTGACAGTCCTGAAATTTTTAATAAAAATACAAAAAGTCCTTAAGGGATTAAAATAACTCTTGTAAAAATTAACTCTTCTGATTTTAAGAGCTAGACATCACAAAAAACACCTCTCAGCCAAAGGGCAGCATTTCCATCCTCCTCTAAGTGCTATGGCTAAGATTTCCAATACTTTATTGAATAAATGCATTGAGAGTGGGCATCCTCGTTTTGTGTCGGATACAGAGGCAGCTTTCAGTTTTTCACCACTGAGAATGATGTTGGCTGTAGGTTTTTCACATACAACTTTTATATGTTGAGGAACACTGTCTCTCTACCCACTTGTGCGTCTTTATGATAGATGGCTGTTGAACTGTGTCAAATGCTTTTCCTACAACTACTGAGACAATCATATGATTTTTATCCTTTCTTGTTAATTTATGTGCTATCACATTTATTGATTCATGGAGGGTCATCCTTGCATCCCTGGAAAAAATCCCACTTGATCATGCTGTAGCATGCTTTGAATGTGTTTGTCTCCTAATAATAATACTTCACTGAGGATTTCTGCATCTACGCTCACCAAGAATACTGGCCTGTAATTTTCTCTTTATTCATGGTGTCCTTGTCTGGTCTTGGTATCAGCATAACTCTGGCTTCATAAAATGCATTTGGAAGGTTCTCCCTCTTTAATTTTTTGGAAGAGTTTGAGTACAGATATTAAATCTTTCTTGAATGTTTTGTAGAATTTGCTAATAAAGTCATCTGGTACTAGGATTTTATTTTTGGGCAACTTTTATTACTGTTTCAGTCTCATTGCTAGTAATCAATCTACTCACATTTTCTATTTCTTCATTACTCTGTCTTGGAACACTTCACATTTCAAAGAGTTCACTCATCTCTTCTAAGCTGTCCAGTTTGTTTGTGTATAAATGTTCAGAGTCGTCTCTTGTCAGTTTTCCTATTTCTGTAGTAACAGTTTGAACTTCTCCCTTCCTCTCTAATTTTAATTATTTTGGTCCATTCTCATTACTGTTGGTTTGTCAATTTAATTTTTTTCCAAAATGCCACCACCAGGGTTGGCAGAGCTTCTGTGATATCTCAGTTGGTCAAGAATCTGCCTGCAATGCAGGAGACCCTGGTTCAATTTCTGGGTTGGGAAAACCCCCTGGAGAAGGGATAGGCTATCCATTCCAGTATTTTTGGGCTTTCCTTGTGGCTCGGTTGGTAAGAATCTGGCTGCAATGTGGGAGACCTAGGTTCAACCCCTGGGTGGGAAGATCCTCTGGAGAAGGGAAAGGCTACCCACTGCGGTATTCTGGCCTGGAGAATTCCTTGGATTATATAGTCCATGGGGTCGCAAGAGTCGGACACAACTGAGTGACATTCCCTTTCACTTTCAGTGCTGGCAGATGCTTTAAAAAGTACTCGGTTGGTCCCGTTTACTTACGACCCATGCATCTGGTTTCATTCACTGTTTCTCTGCATTTGTAGGTAGGCCCTGGTTTACAGTGGCCAGGCCTACCATGCTTTCCAGCATCACCTCTCATCTGTCAGAAAGGGTGATGTGAGAGAAATCTTTCAGTATTATTGGACCTAAGTTTCCCAATCTATAAGTTAAGAAATTGGGACTTAATGCCTTAAGTAAATGGATTCTTTTCTCTATAATAAGCAATTTTAGAACAGGGACAGGTTTTTTGAAAAGATCCTACTTCATTCCCAATACTCTACCATTTAATTATTCAATTACTTCCAGTGAAATTTTTAACCTATATTATTGAAAAAAAAAAAATCACATCTTAAGCCCGCTTGGTTTGTGGTATTTTGTAAGTAACTGTGTGAAGAACAATCATGACTTTTTAAATCTATGGGTTGAATAAAATTAGGTTTACTATCATAAAGGTCTCAAGAGGTAACATTAACATAAAGCATTTGTTTATTGCTGTAAGATACTTTTTCAAGAGGCCTTCGAAAGTGGCATACATTACTACTTCATAAAATAGAAAAAAGGAATGATAGCACATTTTTAACTTGTCACGTTTAAAATAAGACATATGGTAGCTTGTCAAAATTTCATAACAAAGTCTTGAATTTAGTATATTTAGTGCAGAATTACCCTTATAATTACATGTGTAGTAAAAGAATTTAAACTTCATAGATCACCCAAAACATACTGTAATTTCCCTTAGAATCACACTAAAATGAGTTAAATTTGTTTTGTTTTGAATTACAAAACATAGTGTAAAGTCATGTCCAAATCACTCCCAGGATTTTGACATCAAAGTCAAAGATATACTACAGACATTACCCAAAAGCTAAAGATTTGCTGTCAGTTCTGGCTTAAGCACATAAATTTTAAGGGAAAAAAAAGATATGTCTGTCTAAAGATCGTACAGAGAACTGATTAAAAAATCCAGACTTCAGGGGACTGATGGACTACATGCAAACCATTAGCATAGTTCGGATTTTGCAAGCACATGGATTTGGATAATATTCTCCCAGTGGAGAAATTCAGATACAAAGTGGAATAAGATCTCAGATGGAGTGCTGATGGACCGATATCCTGAACTGAGCACACTGAAACAAACAACCAGAAACAAGCTAGAGTAATTTGAGAAGCTTAAACTTGGAGATCAGTGGAGGGAAATTGAAAGGAAACACAGCCAACTTTATCTGAAAAGGATGAAATATCACACAACAGGAGAATGTTAACATATATCCAGTGCGTCTGTTGAGCGCAGGGCATGGAAGAGTCAGGGCAATCTACTGTCCCCATTGAGATCTGTTTTGAAGTGAGACAGGCAGTTGTCTCAAAGGTCAATGACTGAATGCTCTACAGACGTGGCTGCAGTTATAATACCTTTTAATCCACCTTTGAAGTAAGAGATTAGAGATGAGATGAAAGCTAACTGGATCCTTGCTGGAAGAATGAAACTTTTAAAGGCGAGCCATAATTACAGCTGCTTCAAAGTTAGGTGGATGCCAAATCATAGGGACATGCAGAATTAACTGTGTTGGTGATGACAAGACCTAAGGTATCCCCAGCAGTGTTCTTAAGAGCTTGAAAACCAAGAATCCAAGGATTTGAGAGCAGGTGGTTGGACACAGCTGCTGAATAATCCTCTTAACCTCATCTGTACTCCACAGGGAGAAAAATAGCAGGAAAATAAAAGCCTCCACCAAGTGGTTGATGGCAGTGAAATAAAAGGAGCATCAAAAGTATACAAGGACAAATTTGTCCTAATGCTAATAATTTTGAACAAAAGGGACAGGCAGTTGCTATAGAGAGCTGTGTACAAGTATAAGATAAAGACATAAAAGTAAGGCTACATAAAGGGTAAAATAGAGTAGGATTCTAGGGGTGGTCCTTTCTTCAAGGCACATCTAATGCTATTATTCACTGAGGACCTAAATCCCTCTTAATGTCTCTTCATTAATTTTTGCTCAGGAAATAGCCAGAAATGAATAGCTCTCAGTCAATATTTAATTGATGCTTATAAATTTAATTTAATCAGGAACTATCTAGATGTCTCTCTAGCCAATGAAAATTTAAGCAAAGCCAATGTAACAAAGAAAAATGAGAAGCAAAGCAGGCAACAGGCACCAGACTTGATGGGAGAGAGATATAAAACTTTACTATATTAAGCAACTAATATTCTTGATTATTATAGCAAAGCCTACCTAATCCTGATTAATACAGCTCCCCTCCCAACAAAGCATGAAATAAAAATGGTCTAATATAGACCTTTGTTTCTGTGCAACACAATGGTTCTAAATTTTCATAATTCTTTATTATTTACAAGCCCCTACATTGAGTACATTGATGTTGAAGCTTCAATACTTTGGCCACCTGATGCAAAGAGAGAACTCATTGGAAAAGACTCTGATACTGGGAAAGATTGAGGGCAGGAGAAGGGGGGGCAGGACATAGGATGAAATGGTTGGATGTCATCACCAACTCAATGATCATGAGTTTGCGCCAACTCTGGGAAATAGTGGAGGAAGGGGAAACGTGGTGTGCTGCAGTCCATGGGGTCGCAAAGAGTCAGACATAACTGAGCAACTGAACAAAAACACTGAGTTTATCTGAAGCATAATGACTGTTCAAGCTAAAGTTCTGTTATTTGCAGTTAGTTGGAGAATTATATGGTATCACTCCTACAATGAAGGTGTGATCATTTAATGTTCACACTGGGAAGAGCAAACTCCTAGAACACAGTAAGTTAAAAGAGTCCCAGGTAATAGCCAGGCCAGAGCTTTCCCTTTATAGTTGAGAAAACTTAGGCTCAGAACTGTGAACGACATGCCCAAAGTCACACACTTGCACCAAATAGAAATCTGAAGTTCAGAGCTGTGCTTTGTCCACAATGACAGTCAGAGTTCCTCATGTCAATGGTGAGAATTTACTTTCCCCAAAGTGTTTTCTTTCTCCCTCAGGTAATGAGGGAGGATGATCTTACTTCCCCTAAAGAACTGAATAACATTTAGTTGTGCTAAAGAGAAATGGGAGAAAGCAGGCTACATGCTTTAAACAATAAGCAGTCTTTACTTGATGACGATGATAACAGCTAACAGATTTTGAGCATGTATGATGCACCTGGCACTCTTCTGCTCCTTATGGACAATATTTGCTTCTTCAAAATATGAAAATCTAACCCAAAAGTAGGTTCTAACATTTTCTTCATTTTTTAAACATATCATCTGAAGTTTGGAGTGGTTAAATAAGTTTTCCAGTATCTCATGGTAAATCTGTGACTAAATTGGGATTCAAACTCAGATCCTTCTTGATTCCAAGACCATGATTCGTAATCACTGTTCATCTAAGTGCAGGTGAATAGGACCTAAATGTTTTTAAGTGCCCATTAAGGGGTCAGACACACAGGACTCAAGAAATGCATCCACTGGAGTGATTTTAGAGCAGCTAGTTGCACCCAAACTCCTAGCTTTCCACACGGTGGTAAGGTACTAATAGAAACTTTGTGTATGAGAATCCAATAGGAACAGGAGACAGTTGTGCTGAGCTGCTTTCAGCTGGCTCTACAGAAAAATCACACTTGGCTGTAAAGAAGCTGTTGATTGCTTACACAGTTTCTGTGGCATGCCAGCTTTCTTGCCAGCCTGCTCTTCCTTATCAAAGAGCCAGAGTTCCAAGTGAGGTGAGAATCCCACTTGACAAGCAGACATAAGCCATTTGGGGAAAATACAAATTAAAAGGCTCCAAGATAGAAATAGAAGCATTAGCAGCAGGAAGTGTCTTGGGGATACATTGTGTCAGATTACATAGGGGAACTGGGAGAATAAGTGAGTCACAGCCTCCCGGTGGATAAACCCTGCTGTGTGAGTAGCTGGGCAGCCTCAGAAGTGTATGAGCTATTTAAAGGTGCCAGCAGCAGCAGCAGCACCGCCTCAATGCCTTCAAGCTAGGATCTGCTTAGTAACATCTTTGAATCATGCACAGTTTGCACATTTCTCAAGCCATTTTAACATTTGTCCTAACTTCTGACCCCTTATTCTGGGCATCATAATGGAATTTTAAGGAATTAGAAACATTTTGCCTAATATCACTCAGTCATTCAGTCAATGAACTTAAACTACAATGTTGATTTAAAGGAGTTTTTTTTTTTTTTTTTTAATAGTATCAATATGCTGTCATGGAACATTATTTGGTCAATGTCCAGGGTGAGAAATCTCACTTTTAAGAAAGAGAGGCCCCATAGGGTTTCCCTGGTGTCTCAGATGGTAAAGAAAGAGAGGACCTCCTCACAGCGGCCTGAGCAAAATGTTAATTTGCTGGAAGAACAGAAGGAATCTCAGAGAACCTTCAGCTATGAATTATAGCTACAGTAAAATCACAGCGAACAGGTCAGGGGCAAAAGTGCTACCTTTTCTCTATTTCAGGGACCATGTGATGACAGCTCTCTCTCTCTCACCCCCCGACATATTGTTTTCTTTATTCTTTTCGGAGTCTTCCTTCTGTGTTAGTATGTAGTGAGTTAAAAGAGCTCAAGATTAGCATGATTCACTGGTTCCTTTGCTCAGGTCTCATCTAGACTCTGTGTCCTCATGAGAAATTCCTCAAAGAGAAAAACCTCCTGCTCCAGTCACTCCATGGTACAAGCAGACACCTGGACTTCCCTTCCGCCGGGGCTGTGGCAGCTGGATACTTTTAAGTGAAATCGGGGCTGTATACTTGGCAGACAACCCAAAGATTTCTTTTCTATTCAATGAATTGCCTTGAATGTTCAGTTCTAATCTGACTCAAATTATAGCTAGGACGTTTATCCCTGGTTAATGTATAATATGAGCACTTAACACCAGGGGAGCCACTTCCTCACTGCCTTCTAAAGCTCCCATCAGTAGCTGCCTGTGTGGTTTTTACTTTGTTCACTCAAGGCTTCTTGACTGCTAATCCTGTATCAAAGAAAATTCAATACAAGACACAGGGTTTCCATTTTCTATTGTTTAATGCATTTCCAATAAATGCAGAGTGGGAGGGGGTCTCCAGCTCTGGTCATTAACTAGTTAGAGGCAAAGTACTTTACAGTTTAGAGAGTCTGACACTACATAAGAAGATCCTGAACTAACCTCCTTCCATCGACACAAGGAATCACCAGCTACATATAGAATAATCCTCTTGGAAAGAGACCTGAAACCTGGATGAAGAGTTTCCAGAGCAAATGGTAAAAGGACAGCAAGGAAAGGCAGTGATAAAGGATCATCAAGAAAAATTCACACCCCAGTCAGATCAATTCACAGATGGGAGCAATTACAAAAGTGTGTTTATTTTCCCTGGAGAGTAGGAGACTTGAACTCCACAAACATCCTAATGGCTAGATCCTGCACAACGGAGATGAGCCCCTTAAAACTGGATTTGAAAAGCAAAGGGGCACATGCTCAAGAAAATATAAAACTACAGGGAACAGAAAATCCACTTTATAAAAGGCTCTTGTGTGGAATCACTCAAAACGAACAACAGCACAACACAAGATTGAAAAGCATGTGGGTGGTAGGTGAAAGGAATCCACGTCTCATCTTGAAGGATCTGCCTGAGAGGCAGGTACCAAATGGGACCTTCTTTGGGGACGTGATCTCAAGTCACCTCAAGACTCAGTATGGAATTCTACTGTCTTCCCCAGGTTCAGTGCACCCCATGGAAGAAAATGAAACCTTAAGCTTTTGCTAAACTTAAGGATATGACCTAATGGTATACTACCCATGAGCTATAGGAAATTAACACTTGTCTGGGACACTTTACACCCCAGGACCTTGGCAGAAGCAAAAGCAAAACCACTTTTTTATGTCATGGTTTCACAACACAACGTCCACAGCATTCTCACATGAAAAAAATGAATCTAATGTGAGCTCACAATATAAAAAGACAAACTATATATATGAGGAGGGAAAAGTATGACAAGAATGAATCTACTAGCATAGTAAAAAGGATATGCAGTGTAAGCACTCAAAATGAAAAAAGATCATGAACATGAATAGAAAGTAAGAGTTTGGAAAATGTTAGAAAGGAATTGAACCCACAAGAAAACAGCAGAACATTATAAAACATACTCAGGAAGAGAAATCAAAGAAACCAAATAGAAGTTCCAGGGGAAAAAAGTTATAGAAAATTTAAAAGCTAACAAATATTTTAAATTGCAATTAAGTGCGTTTAACAAATATTCTTTATTTTCAGGCAATTGTTAATACTGCATTATCTGCCTTCTTCAGAGTCACCCATGGCCTTGTGACTCTGGCAATGAAATGTAAATAAAAGGGACATGTGTCCTTCATGAGAAAGTTTTCAGACTTAGTTCATGAACCCACAGGTCCTCTGAATTTGACCTCAGCACTTATGGAGTCATTTGCTGACAGTGATTCCATCAACATGAATGGAATATGATGAGCAAAGCTCCCACATTAACTTTCACTGGGTATATAACATGAGGGAGAAATAAACGTTTGTTGTTTTTGCCCATGAGATTTAGGAGCTGTTTGCTAGTGCGGTATAAATTTGCTATTTTGACTGAGATAAATGTTAAATAACAAAGTAGACACTGATAAAGAAAGAATTTGAAAATTGGAGGAGGAAATGACAGATTTTCTCAAAAAGCAAAATGGTGATGCAAAGAAACAAACATTGAAAAGAGTAACTAGGCACTATAGACAAGAGAAATAAATGGTCCAAAAATGTCTATTTAGATATACAACAAAGGACAATGGAAAAGATGTTGAGTGTCAATATTCAAATAAATGATGAATGACAATTTTCCAAAATTGAAAAAAGGAACATGACCTCAGATTGAAAGTAAGGCATCACATGAGTAAAACTAAAAATAAGTGCCTAATTGGACAAATAATAATGAAACTTCAGTAATCCAAATACAGGGAAAATCTTAAAAGGAAACAAAGAAAAAGATCACCTACAAAAGATTATAGTGTGACTAACAGAAGACTTTAAAATCCACAGTAAATAAGGAGTAGAAAACAACAGAATAGTAACTTCAAAGTATTGAAAGGAAAAATTTGGAAACTAAGAATTCCAATCCTAGTTCAATATCACTCCAAAATAATGGTTAAAAAATGACATTTTTTGATAAACAAACAGAACTTAACACTAAGAGAAACCATGGAAAAATGTTTTGTGGGTGTATTAAGTAAAAGGAACTTGAATAATAAAGATTAGGAAACTGGAAACAAATGACAAATGATACATGGGTAAATGAACAGGGAATTCTATGTAAATGAAACCTTAACTATTTTAAATATAACAATATGAATCACTAACTGAAAAAAAAAATCAAGTTTCCAAAGTATTTTATAATGTATATGAGAAAAATGTGGAACATTGTGTGGTATAATTAGAAATAAAGTATTTTAGGTTTTATGTAAGAACATTATTAAATTTTGTATTGCCAATATACAAATAGAAACATAATAAGAAATCTGAAATAATCAAAGAATAGTGGAATAAAAGAAAAATTAGCTCCTCCATTAGAATTCAGAAAAGAAGAAATCTGCAGAAACAAAAAAATCTCACACAAAGTATGCTGACACAAAATAAGACAGTAGAAAGAATGGAAAGATTGTTTAAGATTCAAAGTAAGTGTGAAGTTTTAAACTCTTTTGATGCATGAGAAAAAGAATACATTAAAAAAATATAGCTATATGCTACTAAAAGAAGACACACCTAAAGTGACTAGTAAGGACTGGAAAAAAACTAGAAACTGAACCCCTGGCAAATGTTAATTTAAATAAGGGAGGAATTTTAATCTTAATACGATATTAAATAAATATGTCAACAAGTATTACTGAGAAAGGAAGAGTATCATTCCCTAATATCAAAGGGTCAATTTATTATGTGAAAAGAAGTCTGATGCCCACATCTCTTATATCTCCTGCATTGCAGGTGGATTCTTTACTGCTGAAGTACCACCTGCCACCTCTACTAGATATCAACTCAGAATTTGGGAGGATATATATATATATATATATATATATTTGCCACCATAACTCTTAGGTCCTACTGAAGATGCCGGCTTATAGTGAGCTACCAATAAATACTTGCTAAGAGGCAAATGATACAATCTCAGCTATTCTGGCTACTGACCATAGCATAATCCTTTCCATTATACACAAGGAAAAGCAAAAGCAACCACTGTATCAAATGGAGCAATTCACATAGTCACTTTTTCATAATGAAGATTAAACAATTCTGCTTAATGTTACAATGTATAGTATACTTCACTGAATAACTCAATTATCTTCTATATTCCCACACTGTGATTTTAATTTCAATTTCCAAAGATAAAACCAAAGATAAAAAAAACTCTACCATGTTTAAACAGAAAAAAATCATAAATAATAAAAATGATAGACAATTGAATCACACATTTCCAGGCAGCAGTTTATTTTCTTACTGACAACAACACTGACTTGCATTCAAAAGCACATGCACACATTTTAATACAAGGCCACAGGGATGTGTTTTCTTAGTTCTAACATCACCCTCATGGTATGCTAATGCTCCTCTCAGCACAGGTAATGTTACTTCTGCGAGGGAAGGCTCTGTCAACTACTATGAGTAACACAGGAAGCATAAAAATCATGTTTCTCTGTTAAATACTCCCTTGCTTTATCAAAGTCCCTACAGGACTGATTAAATTCATTAAGTGATAGCAGAAATTCTAGCTGTGCTTTTCTTTCTGGCCAAGATGCCTATGGAGTGGGCATTGGGGATGTGGGAGGGTAACTGTGGAAAAGCTGAGTTGCCAAAAATCGTGTTTCAGCCTAATACTTACAACCAAGTAACACTCATTAAAATACATCAATTATATAATATTACAAGTCTATTTTACTTCAATTCATATATATATACATATAAATTGGAGATATATATATATATATATATATATATATATATAACAGAGGAACTGTTTTGTGACTGGTACCATGGCAAAAATTTGACATTTGGTCTTCCTTGTCTTACAATTAGAGAAGGAAATGGCAACCCACTCCAGTACCTTTGCCCAGAAAATCCCATGGACAGAGGAGCCTGGTAGGCTACAGTCCATGGGGTCACAAAGAGTTGGACACGACTGCCACCAAAATGGCCATTAGTCCCATTATATTGTTGTTAGAGGAATGTGTGGCTACAGAAGATGTCGCTGATGAATTTTAAACATGACCCCATCTCTGACCCCATCTCTCAAAACCAATGGATTAAACCATGAATTTTGTTTTGTTTTGTTTTTTATTATTTATTTATTTATTACTTATTTTACTTTACAATACTGTATTGGTTTGCCATACATCAACTTGAATCCACCACAGGTGTACATGAGTTCCCAATCCTGAATCCCCCTCCCACCTCCCTCCCCATGCCATCTCTCTGGGTCATCCCAGTGCACCAGCCCCAAGCATCCTGTATCCTGCATTGAACACAGACTGGCAATTCATTTCTTACATGATAGTATACATGTTTCAATGCCATTCTCCCAAATTATCCCACCCTCTCCCTCTCCCACAGAGACCAAAAGTCTGTTCTATACATCTGTGTCTCTTTTGCTGTCTCGCATACAGGGTTATCGTTACCATCTTTCTAAATTCCATATATAAACCATGAATTTTTACAATTAGAAATCTGACTTGGTCTTTGGTTTTGGAAGGCACAGCAGGACTTTAAGGAAAACCGTGTTTATTGATTTGAGTGACAGCCCAAGGGGTCTACTTATTCTGTTACACCCCCTCAGTTCAGTTCAGTTCAGTCCAGTCACTCAGTCGTGTCCAACTCTTTGCAACCCCATGAACTGCAGCATGCCAGGCCTCCTTGTCCATCACCAACTCCTGGAGTTCATGCAGACCCACACCCATGGAGTCAGTGACATCATCCAGCCATCTCATCCTCAGTCAGCCCCTTCTCCTCCTGCCCCCAATCCCTCCAAGCATCAGAGTCTTTTCCAATGAGTCAACTCTTCACATGAGGTGGCCAAAGTACTGGAGCTCAGCTTTAGCATCATTCCTTCCAAAGAAATCCCAGGGCTGATCTCTTTCAGAATGGAATGGTTGGATCTCCTTGCAGTCCAAGCGACTCACTCTCAAGAGTCTTCTCCAACACCA
Organism: Aepyceros melampus; assembly: GCA_006408695.1. Classification (NCBI taxonomy): domain Eukaryota; kingdom Metazoa; phylum Chordata; class Mammalia; order Artiodactyla; family Bovidae; genus Aepyceros; species Aepyceros melampus. Next base: position 513,819 of record SJXQ01011762.1, read on the forward strand.
CAGTTCAAAAGCATCAATTCTTCAGTGCTCAGCCTTCTTTACAGTCCAACTCTCACATCCATACATGACCACTAGAAAAACCATAGCCTTGACTAGATGGACCTTAGTCAGCAAAGTAATATCTCTGCTTTTGAATATACTACCTAGGTTGGCCATAACTTTTCTTCCAAGGAGTAAGCGTCTTTTAATTTCATGGCTGCAGTCACCATCTGCAGTGATTTCGGAGACCAGAAAAATAAAGTCTGACACTGTTTCCACTGTTTCCCCGCCTATTTCCCATGAAGCGATGGGACTGGATGCCATGATCTTCATTTTCTGAATGTTGAGTTTTAAGTCAACTTTTTCACTCTCCTCTTTCACTTTCATCAAGAGGCTCTTTAGTTCCTCTTCACTTTCTGCCATAAGGGTGGTGTCATCTGCATATCTGAGGTTATTGATATTTCTCCCGGCAATCTTGATTCCAGCTTGTGTTTCTTCCAGTCCAGCATTTCTCATGATGTATTCTACATATAAGTTAAATAAGCAGGCCACCCCCTATTCACCATATTTGGAAGAAAAATGTTGTCTTCCTAAAACATGAATTTAATATTTTATTACTTCACTGATATTCATGTAGCATAAAAAGGGTTGGAAATGACTGAGCGACTGAACAACAACAACCATAAAATCTGGGCCAGTGCATAAGACATGAGATGTTGGTTTGATCCCTGGGTTGGGAAGATTTCCTGGAGGAGGGGATGGCAACTCTTCCCAGCATTCTTGCCTGGAGAATCACCAGACAGATGAGTCTGGCGGGCTACAATTAGCAGGGTTGCAGAGGGGGACATGACTGAAGTGACTGAGCAGGCACATACCATAAAGTTCACCCTTTACTGTACAATTCAGTATCTCTTAGTATATTCACAGGTTGTGTCACCACCACCACTATCTGACTCCAGAAAATGTTCATCACCCAAGAAAGGACACCATGGGCTCATGAGCAGCTACTTCACATCATTCTATTTCCTTAGTTCTTGGAAACCACTAACATACTTTCTGTCTCTATCATTTTTTCTGTTCTGGAAACTTCATATAAATGGATTCATGTAATATGGAGCCTGTTGTGCTTGCTTCTTTCATTTAGTGTAACGGTTTCAAAAACTTCATCAATGTTGTAGCATATGCTGATACTTAATTTTCCTAATCTATTTAAATTAATATCATCCAAAATAAGATGAATATTATGTGCATCAATCCAGAAAACCTATTTTCTTCAATTTTCTCTATGTGTACAGGTTAGATGGAATATTGTGATTTTAACAAAGGAACTTCATGCAAGTTCATACACAATATTATAGTCTCCATTTCTCCATTTTACAGGTGGGGGAAAAAAGAGTTTTGGACAGATTAGTTTATCTGTTTGAGTATTTGAGCAGGAAATTAAGCACAGAGCTCTGAATACAAAACCTAAATTATTTTCACTTACTTGGTAGATATACAAAAGGAACAACAAAATGGTTCAGTCACCAAACCTATCATCTTTGCTTTGTAAGAGACAAACTCTTAGAAGTCGAGCTTTTATTTTGTTTTGTTTTAGTCGCTAAGTCCTGTCTGACTCTTTGCAACTTGATAGACTGTAGTCCACCAAAGCTCTTTTGTCCATGGTTTTTTTTTTTTTTTTACTGGAGTGGGTAGCCATTTCCTTCCCCAGGGGATCTTCCCAATCCAGGGATCAAACCCGCATCTTCAGCAGGCAGATTCTTTACTACTGAGCCACCAGGGAACTCGAGGGCCTGCCAGGGCCATACAGATAGCAAATGATGTGGCATGATGAACTGAAGGTAGAGGAAGGCATCTGCTGCTCAAATAAACCCTCATGCCACCTGGGAATGCAGGCTTGGGGTAGAAAATAATCTGCTTTCTTCTAAGAGAATCTGGAAATCATCATTCATGTGAAATCTAATTTTCAAGTGTTTCCAACAAATTAAAATTTGTTTTTCTTTTTGAAATTAAAAGAAAGAGAGACAGAAAATGCATGAACCAAAGCACACTATTTTGCAGCTGTTCTGTTCTATAGGCTACAAATAACAGATAACAAAAGGCCAAGGCACCAGAGGGTGCCAGGGCCCTCTGTAAGACAGGGACAAAGGAGAATGAGGAAAATTTGAGGGAAGGTGACCCTCTGCCTTTCAACATTAATTCTGAACATGCCCAACCACTTAAACCTTTACAGACAGAAGAATTAGAATAGAAAAGATGTCACTGAATCCTTCATTCTTTCCATGAATAATTACTGAGTCTTCTTCATGCATGTACCGTTACATTCTAGGAAGACCATAATGTGCAATAAGATGTAATCACTGGCATCAGAGTCCAAGGTGGGAGAGTAAGATAATTAGGCAAGCAATTGCAGGACACTGTGATTATCATGTCATTCACATTGATGTCAGCAGCCAAGAGAAGCTGAACTCAGGCAAGGGAAACATAGAAGGCTTCCTGGAAGAACTGAACGTTCATTTAGTGATAAATGAGTTGATCACACAAACGAAGGAGAAAGGAGATGATGGACAAAAAGGCTGTTCCTGGAAGAAGGCCTAGAATGAGCAAAAGTAAGATAGAAGATGAGATATTTAAGCAATTTAAAGAAACTCAGGTTGGAAGAACCTACATTGGAAAGTGTGGGGTGGGAGAAAGAAAGGTAGACAGCTAAGCAAGAGCCAAATAATGTTCAAACTTCTGAAGCCATGTTAAACACCTGGAATTGATCCAAGGAAAACAGGGAACAGTGGCAGATATATAGGTGGTTCTGGTAGTTAGATTACATTTAGAACGTGATTTAAGATCACTCCTACTGCCTGAGGAAGTAAAAATAGTAGTTCACAGCAAGTGTGAGAACACTCGTATCTTGGAACAAGGCCACAGAAGCCTGGCTCCCCTGGAGGATGAGAGACCACAGGGAGCAGAGCTTCCCCTACCCAACCTACAAACTGACCTCAGACACACAGACACACCCAGCAAACTGTGGGAGTCTATTTTGTAACAGAAGACCTACCTAGCTGACCTTATAGACTCGAGAAATAATAAATGGTCACTATTGCAAGCCACTGAATTCTGGGGTGACTTTTTACAGAGTAAGAATTAATTGGTAAAAAAAATACCTTACTTAATCTTGGCTTATGAAACTCATCTGGGAAATCAAATTAAATAATTTTTTCTATACATTTTTTCAATAGAGGGGGTTAAGAAAATTCCCTGAGACTCAAGAGTATGCATTAATATTACCTAATGGTATCAGTCCTATACTGAATCACAGAATATTTTGTTTTCTATTGCTGGGGAGGCAATTTGGCCATCAGGATCTCTTGATAATTATTACATCTGTTAAAATGACTCAGCTTTTTATTTTCTATACAGCAATGCGATGAGATTTTCCTCTACCACCATCCTCCAGGTTAGCACTTTTCCCCATGAAAGTCTAGTTAACTATAGTTAACTTCAATATCACTCTTGCACTTTTAAGGGCCAGGTCCTACTGTGGGTGAACAATATCCCACAATAAGGTATAGTGAAATCCTAATCCTGAGACCCATGAATGTGACCTTATTTGGGGAAAGGGTCTTTGCAGGTGTAATCAAGTTAAGATGAGGTCATATTGGACTAGGGTGATGACGGGGGAATATAAACCCAAACACATTATGAGGGAGAAGCCATGTGAAGGCAGAGACTGGAGCGATGCAATTACAAGCCAGGGAACACCAAAAGTTGTCAGCAACTTCTAGAGATGGAAGATGCAAGTGAGAATTTCTCCTTTAAAGCTCTTAGAAAAATCACAGCCCAGCCTACACTTTGATTTCGTTCTTTTCTACTCAGTGAGGAAATAAATTTCCATTGTTTTAAGTCACCCAGTTTGTGGTACTTTGTTACAGCAGTCTTAGGAATCTAAAAACAGTGAGTTTTACTTGTGTATATCTGTATATTTTTTTAATTAATTTTATTTTTTAGTTTGTTTTGCTTTACAATACTGTATTCGTTTTGCTATACATTGACATGAATCAGCCATGAGTGTACATGAACTCCCAGTCCCGACCCCCACCTCCCCCCTCCCGCCCCACACCTTCTCTCTGGATTATCCCCGTGCATCAGTCCCAAGCATCCTGCATCCTGCATCAAACCTAGACTGGCGATTCGTTTCACTTATGATATCATACATGTTACACTGCCACTCTGCCAACTCATCCCACCCTCTCCTTCTCCCACAGAGTCCAATCTTTTATAAAGGAAAAAAATATGAAGTTCAAGACAGAGGGGGCAAGTGTAGACAGAGGGGGCACGCATGACAGTAACTTATAACACTCTTGTTTTACCCCTAAAAGACTTCAATTTTAATGCCTCAATATTTGCAGATCTCATTAACTTAGTATTTTGAAGATCTGACTGAAAATGTCCTCTCCATAAGTCATCGGCAAAAATGCAACAACCTTCATTTTATTCCCAATACTTTTCCCATGATGCCAAATTCTGAACTTTTTGAATTATCATATGAATTTGAACCACCAAATATCTGCTTCAAGTATCTTGTCCAGAAACAACCCAGAAAGGGTGCAACTTCCCATTTTCAAGGTTCAAACCTGTATGACTTCGCTACTTTTGTTAACTTCAACTTTCAGAAAAACACAAAAAATGATCTCACTGTATCACTCTAAGGAAAGGATCTAATGTTTCCATAGTAACTAAGGATGCTAATCCAAGGTGAAATACAAGTAAGAAAAAGTTTTCCCTTTTGGGAAGCTTACCTTTTAGGGTAGATCTTGGGGCCACATGCTGTGGAGTTACTATATGTCAATGATTCCTAGAAAAATAAAAAATAACATACAAATAAATACATTTTTCAAAGATATTCTTTTTTTTCTTTTAATTAATTTTTATTTTTTAGTTTGTTTTGCTTTACAATACTGTATTCATTTTGCTATACATTGACATGAATCAGCCACGAGTGTACATGAACTCCCAATCCCAACCCCCACCTCCCCCCTCCCGCCCCACACCTTCTCTCTGGATTATCCCCGTGCATCAGTCCCAAGCATCCTGCATCCTGCATCAAACCTAGACTGGCGATTCGTTTCACTTATGATATCATACATGTTACACTGCCACTCTGCCAAATCATCCCACCCTCTCCCTCTCCCACAGAGTCCAAAAGGCTGTTCTATACATCTCTGTCTCTTTTGCTGTCTTGAAATATTCTCATATGTAGTTAATGCTTAACAATTTCCATTCTAAACAAATTAGAAGGAAATAAAAATTAAATACTGTTGGTAGGGATTTCAGGCTTGATAGAATGGTCAAAATTAGGAGACAGGAGTTTGGGTTCTATGCTTTGTATTTCACTAGCTGTGTGAACTTTTTTTTAAAACATGTATTTTTAAAAATTTTAAATTTTATCAAGGTAGCCTTGATTGTTAACACTATATGTTTCATGTATACATTATATTTCTACTTTTGTATGCCACCAAAAATCCATGCTCATCACCACAAATTTACTTTCTGTCACCCTTTACCCATTTTGCCCTCCCCATGTCCCTCTTCCCAACTGGTAACAAATTTTAATACACACATGCACTGCTATACGCACCATTCCAGCATTATTTTAAATAGTTAAGGTACAGAAACAACCTAAGTGCCTACGAACAGATGAATGGATAAAAAAGATTCGTATACAATGAAACACTACTCAGTCATAAAAAAGGTGAATCTACTCAGTCATAAAAAAAAGGTGAATCTTGCCATTTGCAACAATGTGGATGGACCTTGAGGGTATTAAGCTAAGTAAAATAAGTTAGGGGGAAGAAGACAAATCTGTATGACTTCACTCATACTTTATATATGAGATATTATAGAAACTAATAAACAAAACAAAATAAATGAACAAACCAAATAAAACTAGCTGTCTGACATGCTGTGTAGCTACTGAGCACTCCTTTCACCACCTGATGGCTTCTTAGTTAGTAATAACAACTTTAGAAGCCTGTGATATTCTAAGGTATTCAGATTGAGTAAGAGTGACCATTTCCTAAGAAAATATGTTACAAAGTGATTTTAAATAATGAAAAACAGCTCGGAGGCATGCCACTGTTTTTGTTCATTTTATGATCATGTAAAATGAATGTAACAAAACTCTTCCAATAAATCTGGCATATGTATGCATGCTAAGTGGCTTCAGTAGTATCTGATTCTGTGCACTCCTATGTACAGCAGCCCACCAGGCTTCTCTGTCCATGGGATTCTCTAGTCAAGAATACTGGAGTGAGTTGCCATTTCCTTCTCCAAATACGGCATTATATCTTCTCTTAAAATCAACCAAGTTAAACTTTAACTGTGAAATACTTTTCTACCTGAAAGTACTTTTCCTTGAAGCAACAGTTTTCTCTCTAAGGAAAATATATACATATTACTAAGAATAGATGAATAGTGTCAGTTGCTTAGTTGTGTCTGACTTTTTGCAATGTCATGGACTGTAGCCCGCCAAGCTCTCTGTCCATGAAATTCTCCAGGCAAGAACACTGGAGTGGGTTGCCATTCCCTTCTCCAGGGGATCTTCCTGACACAAGGATTGGGATCGAACCCAGGTCTCCTGCATTGCAGGCAGATTCTTTACTGTCTGAGCCATCGGGGAAGCCCACAGATATATATATATATTTATATTTGTGTGTGTATACATATATATATGTAGCTTCATCTCTATGTGTATGTGTATATCCTCCAACTTTAATTCTGAGTAATATAATTGTCTCTTTATAATTGAAAATATCATTTTATGTGTGTGTGTGTGTGTATATATATAATATAGGGCACTTGGAAGTATCTTTAACCATAAAATTCTAGTCTAATTTACATTTAAACATAGCATATTTGATTGAGATAGAAATAGAACCTTTTCTTGATTAGCCATAAACACCTTATCACTTCTTAAGCTTACACTATCGCCTGGTGGGTACCATAATAGTCATAACTTTATTAAGTTTCTTAATACCTTTACTTTCAAGTCAGTATCAATTAAGTCTGGAAGGTAAGAACCAACTTATATCATTTATATATTAGAAATTGAATTTTTAGTTTTTCCTTTACTTTCTTAAATATTCTCCAAAAATAGCGAGCCACAAATGATTCTAACAAACCTAAGGCAGTGCTTCCTGTGAAACAAACAAACAAACAAATCCTATAGTTAACTTAACCATGAATCATAAATACATCACTATTTGATGTTTTAAATATGATTGGTAATCAGCTGTATATATATGTGTGTATGTATCTCAAATCCTAATTTTCTTATACTAAGGATACCCACTGATAAGATAAACCTCTATTTACAGTTACTGGCACTATATACAACTCCAGATTACACATCAAAAACAACAGCTAAAATGAGAGTTATCCTAAAAACAAAAATGGGAAAACTGCAGGCAAGTCTTCAGTCTTTATTTTCAATTATTACTAGGATCTTGGCATTTATATATTTTTTTTCTTTTCTTCCAGGATGAAAGTAAAGATTACATTATCCACTGGAATGATACAGTCTGAAATGAAAGCAGACTAACTTCATTCATTAAATTATAATTATGTTCCTCTTGTTTAAAAGCACAAGCTCTGAGGCAGCTGCCTGGGATGGGATGCTGGTTAAATTATTTACTAGCCACGTGATCATGAGCAATTCATTAATTGGTACAAGCCTCAACTTCACCTAAAAAGTGGGGAGGATAATGATATTCAGCCTAAAAGAACAGATGAAAAGTTAAGTAACATAATGTAATTCAGTTCTGAGTCCACTACTTGGCATATGGTAACCAGTGACTCTATAGTAACATTGTTAACAGTCTCCCATCCATTACCAAGAGTCTCACGAGGGATGTGTATACACACAAAAAATGCAGTCAGTGCGTAAAGTCCACACATACTTCAAAGAATCCCCTCCTTGTCCACATTCAGTTCAGTTCAGTTCAGTTCAGTTCAGTCGCTCAGTCGTGTCGACTCTTTGTGACCCCATGAATTGCAGCACACCAGGCCTCCCTGTCCATCACCAACTCCTGGAGTTCACTCAGACTCACGTCCATCGACTCAGTGATGCCATCCAGCCATCTCATCCTTGGTCGTCCCCTTCTCCTCCTGCCCCCAATCCCTCCCAGCATCAGGGTCTTTTCCAATGAGTCAACTCTTTGCATGAGGTGGCCAAAGTACTGGAGCTTCAGCTTTAGCATCATTCCTTCCAAAGAAATCCCAGGGCTGATCTCCTTCAGAATGGACTGGTTGGATCTCCTTGCAGTCCAAGGGACTCTCAAGAGTCTTCTCCAACACCACAGCTCAAAAGCATCAATTCTTCGGCACTCAGCCTTCTTCACAGTCCAACTCTCACATCCATACATGACCACAGGAAAAACCATAGCCTTGACTAGACGGACCTTAGTCGGCAAAGTAATGTCTCTGCTTTTGAATATATTGTCTATGCTGGTTATAACTTTTCTTCCAACGAGTAAGCATCTTTTAATTTCATGGCTGCAATCACCATCTGCAGTGATTTTGAGCCCCCCAAAATAAAGTCTTTCACTGTTTCCACCGTTTCCCCATCTATTTCCCATGAAGTGATGGGACCAGATGCCATGATCTTTGTTTTCTGAATGTTGAGCTTTAAGCCAATTTTTTCACTCTCCTCTTTCACTTTCATCAAGAGGCTTTTGAGTTCCTCTTCACTTTCTGCCATAAGGGTGGTGTCATCTGCATATCTGAGGTTATTGATATTTCTCCCGGCAATCTTGATTCCAGCTTGTGTTTCTTCCAGTTCACATTACTAAGTTCAAAACTCACCCCTTCCATTTTAGGAACTGTACCTTAAGGGTACTTTTATCTAAAGAATTTCCCTGTTGGATGGGCTAACATCATGAATACCTCTACCAGATTTGTTAGATGCCATGAAGCAAACGATGATGCCAGAGACTGGAAAGCAGGATGCAAAGGTTGGAAAGTAAAGAGTAATATCTAAGATTTATCCACAAAGGTCTATGAACACCTCGGTAGATATAGAGGTGTTGCTGCTCCTGCTGCTAAGTCACTTCATTCGTGTCCGACTCTGTGCAACCCCATAGATGGCAGCCCAGCAGGCTCCCCCATCCCTGGGATTCTCCAGGCAAGAACACTGGAGTGGGTTGCCATGTCCTTCTCCAATGCATGAAAGTGAAGAGTGAAAGTGAAGTCACTTAGTCATGTCCGACTCTTAGCAACCCCATGGACTGCAGCCTACCAGGCTCCATCCAAGGGATTTTCCAGGCAAGAGTACTGAAGTGGGGTGCCAGTGTTAGCCTTATTTAAAAGCCTTATTTAAGAGGTGTTAAAGCCTTATTTAAAAGTTAGAGAATGTTTGTTTAGTTCTAATTTGAATAAAATTTGACTCAGCAGATTCTTATCAGGTATAGAAAGGATTTAGCTAAAACTTCCCATCGGACGTGCCAACATACAGAGATAAACCAGGTAGAAGATACCTAAGTAGACTCCTTCAAATGGGTTAAAATCACAGGAATTTACTGAATACCACCTTTGTGCTGCTTTATCAAGCAAAGAAACCAGGCATTCATGGTAGCTGATTGTATAATGACCTCTCCCTGGACAAGAACACATGGAAAGGCTTTCATTCCATTCACCTTTAAGTTCAGATTTCCCATGCATAAAGAGTATAATACTAATTTTATTCCCACCTTACACTATTTTTATAAAGGCAGAATGAGATAATCTATGGGTAAAAAAAAAAGTGTCCAGCACATCATATGCATAAAGTATTTATTTTTTAAATTATTGATAATTCATTAAATTTTCCAATATTATATCCTTGTCCTTGTTGGCTCAGACAATAAAGAATCTGCCTGCAATGCAAGAGAACTGGGTTCAATCTATTCATAGGTCAAGAAGACCCCCTGGAGAAGGGAATGGCTACCTACTCCAGTATTCTTGCCTGGAGAATTCCATGGACAGAGGAGTCTGGTGGGCTACTGTCTATGGGGTCACAAAGAGTCAAACCTGACTGAGGGACTAACACTGTCATTTTCACCATCCTTGTCACTTACCTGCTGCTGTAATAAGTTTAAGTTATATTTAAATTTTAATGATGGCTTTTATTAGAAACTCCATAAAAAGCACATGTGAGAACAGACAGGAAATTAAATCATGAACAAAGGAATAAATAGATGAATCTACCTCTGCTTAGAAGGACTGGACAAATCCGAGTTGTGAACAAAGTCAGCAGGTATAAACATAAATGCACCAGCTATATCACTATACAAAAGAACCAGAAATCCATGAATGAGTGTAGATCTTCTTGGCAAAAAGCAACTATGAAGAGGCAGCAGCTGGAAAGCCTGGGTCAGAAGGGATTGTTTTAATCTAGAGAATTAAATCTCCTGATCTACACCCTGGTCAATTATTTAGAACTAAAATGTATGCTGGTAATTTATTCAGGACAAAACAATCCTTCCCAAGTGACAGTTTGTTATTGTTCAGTCATCAAGCTGTGCCAACTCTTAGTGACCCCATGGACTGCAGCACACCAGCCTTCCCTGTGTTTCACTGTCTCCCAGAGTTGCTCAAACTCATGTCCACTAGGTCAGTGATACTATCTAAGCATCTCATCCTCTGCCGTCCTCTTCTCCTTTTGCCTTCAATCTTTCCCCAAATCGGGGTCTTTTCCAACAAGTCAGTTCTTCACATCAGGTGGCCAAAGTATTGGAGCTTTAGCTTCAGCATCAGTCCTTCCAAATTCAAAGTTGATTTCCTTTAGCATTGATTAGTTTGATTTCCTTGCAGTCCAAGGGACTCTCAAGAGTCTTCTCCAGCACCACAATTCGAAAGCATCAGTTCTTTGGTGCTCAGCCTTCTTTATGGTCCAACTCTCACATCCTTACATGCCTACAGGAAAGACCACAGCTTTGACTATGTGGACCTTTATCGACAAACTGATGTCGCTGCTTTTTAATATGCTGTCTAGGTTTGTCATAGCTTTCCTTTCAAGGAGCAAGTGTCTTTTAATTTCATGGCTGCAGTCACCATCTGCGGTGATCCTGGAGGCCCCCAAAATAAAATCTGTCACTGGTTCTACTTTTTCCCCTTCTACTTACCATGGAATGATGGGCCCAGATGCTGTGGTTTTAGTTTTTTGAATGTTGAGCTTTAGGTCACTTTTTTACTCTCCTCTTTCACCTTCCTCAAGAGGCTCTTTAGTGCCTCTTTGCTTTCTCCCTTAAAGAGTGGCATCATCTGCATATCTGAGGCTGCTGATATTTCTCCTGGCAATCTTGATTCCAGCTTGTGAGTCATCCAGCCCAACATTTTGCATGATATACTCTGCATAGAACTTAAAAAGAGTGACAATATACAGCTTTGTCTTACTCAGTTCCCAATTTTGAACCAGTCCATTGTCCCATGTAAGGTTCTAACAGTTGTTTCATATACAAGTTTCTCAGAAGACAGGTAAGGTGGTCTGGCATTCTCATCTCTTTAAGAATTTTTCACAATTTGTTTTAATCCACACAGGCAAAGGTTTTAGTGTAGTCAATGAAGCAGAAGTAGATGCTTTTCTGGAATTCCCTTGTTTTCTCTATATTCAGTGAATGTCAGTAATTTGATCTCTGGTTCCTCTGCCTTTTCTAAATCCAGCTTGTACATCTGGAAGTTCTTGGTTCACATACTACTGAAGCCAGACTTGAAGACTTTTGAGCATAACCTTGCTAGGATGTGAAATGAGCACAATTTACAGTAATCTGAGCATTCTTTGGCATTGCCTTTTTTGTGACTGGAATAAAAACTGACCTTTTCTGTCCTGTGACCACTATTGTTATCCAAATCTGCTGTCATATTGAGTGCAGCACTTTAGCACAGTCATCTTTTAGGATTTTTACAGAGCTCAGCTGGAATTCTATCACCTCCACTAGCTTTGTACGTAGTGATGCTTTCTAAGGTCCTCTTGATTTTATACCTCAAGATGTCTGGCTCTAGGTGAGTGATCACACCACTGTGGTTATTTGGGTAGTAAGACTTTTTGTATAGTTCTTTGACGTATTCTTGCCACCTCTTCTTAACCTCTTCTGCTTCTGTTAGTTCGTTCCTGTTTTTCTCCTTTATTGGGCGCATCCTTGCATGAAATGTTCCCTTGGTATCTTCAATTTTCTTGAAGAGATCTCTAGGCTTTCCCATTCTATTGCTTTCCTCTATTTTTTTGCATTGTTCACTTAAGAAGGCCTTCTTATTTCTCCTTGCCCTTCCCTGGAACTCTGCGTTCAGTTGGGTATATCTTTCCCTTTCTTCCTTGCTTTTCACTTCTCTTCTTTCCTCAGCTATTTTAAAGTCCCCTCAGACAACCATTTTGCCTTCTTACATTTTTTCCCCCTTAGGAATGGTTTTGGTCTCCACCTCCTGTACCATGTTACAAACCTTCTTTCACCTTCACTGGTCTCAGACAGGTATATATCTAGTAATAAATGTATATATGATCACCGTCAGCTAGAAGTTTATGATGGCACTGAATCCTCCAGGGCAACATGCCTTTACATAATCAGCGGTAAACAAACACATGGGCTCTGAAGTCAGATTAGGTTCTAAGCTTCACCACTTTTCTGCTACATCAACTCAGCAAATCTTCTAACCACTATCATCTCAGTTTCCTCAGTTGAAAATCAAAAATAATATCAACCACCTTGAAAGATTCTTGTGACAATAAAAGAATATATGAAAAGTATCAGACATACAGCATGTACTCAATAAATGATGTTTACTATTACTGCATTGTATGAACATAAAAGATAGCAGAGGATGAAAGAGACACCATTCACTGACTACATATTCTAAAAAGTCACTGTTTTAAATTGTTTCTCCTTACATCTATCCTCTTAAGTTACCAATGGCATTTTCCATCACTGAATCAGCAGGTATTTCTTATGAGTGTTTACTTCCTTCTCAAGTATTTAAAACCCAACCTGAACTTTCCATGGGAGGTAAAAGTCATCCAGATATTAAATAATCCATGTTTATTTCCACAATTTCCATTAGCTTGGCTTGCCATAATTTAGTATTAAAATCCAGGTTATTAAACTTAATACTATGCAAAAGATTACATTTAAATGCATTTTCCAGTGGAAAGTGGGATGCATTTCTAATCATGCTGTCTATCTACAAGCAAACAAACGGTCATTTGATGCTTTTGTCATTATCATGACGTACAATACCAACCACAGAGATCACTAATGGGTTCCCACACATAACACTCAAGGTAAATAACAATACAACATGATACATAACAGGCTTTAGAGTTATTAAGAGATAATCACATCCTTGGGACTTTCACTGGGCACAGTAAGTGGCACTGCTAAAATACGATTATCTCTTGATAAAGAGGGTCCTTGCAGTTTTCACAAAGGGAGAAAAAAAAGGCATTACCATAGGAAAAATGTTCATTCATTATACTGAAACATATATTTCACAATCTAAGCTAAGGAAGAGGGCTATCCCTGTGATGACAATATTACATAGTGTAGGAGGCTTCATATCAAGGTTACACAGTTACCATCACCTGGAAGAATCTGGATTCAAGAGCCATTTTCTGGAAGACTAATTTCTAGGGTCTTGACTACAAGATAAACAGGGCTGGAAGATGTTAAGGGCCTAGAGATCTAATCTATTGGAGACTGAGAATAGCGATGGGTATGGCTTATGCAGCTTATCAGTTGTAAAGTTAGAGACTTGAGATGCTAAGCTTCCAGAATTGTGCTGATGTAACGTAATTAGACATGATCACCTGAGGGTATAGGGACAGGTGTTTGGTTTCCACAAGGTCCCGGGACAAACAACCAGTGTCGAAGTAGGGAAGGGTGACAAGTGGATTTAGACTTAGGAGAGCAGGAAAAAGAAATAGGCATGAGTCACTGGCACTGTTCTCAAGGATGGAAAAAAAAGCTTATACACAAGATAGAGCATTACTGAAGGGTTCTAATAAGCAAGAAAACTCTGCTCATCTAAAATTACTCCAAATGGTACTATTTCCTGATCTCCCTAACTCACAAAAAGTAGACAAAACTTACTCTTCTTGAGTCTCCATTTACTCATCAATAAAATGGGTTTTAAAAAAGCTCTCCTTGGAGTTACTGGGAAAAGTAAATATTGAGTATGAAGATACTCTGTACAAATAAAACACCCTAAATTTATCATAATTATTTAGAAGGATTCATTAAATAACTTTAAAAATGGGGTGAGAATACATAATTTCTCAAAAGCTCTGCCAGTGGTATAATTTAAGATTATTTATATTAAAAATAATATTAGTAAAGGATACATAACAATTAATTTGTTGTAATATGCTTGGAATTATAAGCTTGGTGTTTTGGTCCCAAAGATACTATCCTCAAAAAATCTACAGTATTAAAACATATGCAAAGGTGTTATTGATCTTAGCAGTTTACTTTCAAAGAATAAAAAATTCTATTGGTCCAAATCAGTGATTATCAAACAGAGGCAACTTTGCATCCAAATCCAGAGATATTTTCGATCACCAAAATTGGGGAATGGAGGTGGGGGTGGTTTGCTCTGGCATCCAGTAGGTAGATGACAAGAATGTTGCCAGATCTTCCATGAAACACAGGACCCTATTCTCTGTTCTAAATATAGACACTAAATGGTATCCTTAACTCATAATTTGAATGACCTGCATCATTAGGCACCCTCATCTACAATTCAGTGCAGTGATAAACTACCTCATCAGCCTCTATATATCCTACGAATAGAGATGGAAAATAATTTTCTTCAAATTATTGAAGCCCATATCCAAATACAGGCTCTTTAGCCCTTTAAATTTCCATTATGAACAATTATCAGTTTGACTAAATTCAATTCTCTCTTTCCCAATGGGAAACCATAGGGGAAGAGTCAATGTGTTGGCAATCTGCAAAACCAGAAAATGAAATTTGCAAGGGTTCACCATTATCACAGAAATTTGGCACAGCTGTAATGACAACCTGTCAGTCTCCATTCCCAAGTCATATATAACTCCAATGCCTGGAGTTCCACCACAGTCTAATATGTCACATTATGTGACATGATATGAAAATATATTAGACACTTAGAATTTTATATTTCCTATAAGTGCCTGCTATCTATTTCAGTTTTACCAACACAGGGGGAATAAAATACCTGCATTTCTGCCTAACAAACGGAAGACAAATGAAACGAAGCCAGAATTGCAGAAAGTATTAATAACTATAGATGTCAGAGTCCAAATATTTTCACATGGATAATTTCATAAACTTTTAGATGAAATACAGTATGGAATAGTGGTTGAGAGTATAGAATATGGCTTTCAGAATTCAGATCTCCATTTTCTAGCTGAGTGACCTTCAGGAAAATACTTCTCTGTGCCTTACCTTGTTACCTTCCTCGTGTATTAAATGAAGGTATTAATCCTATTTGCCTCACAGGGCTGCTATAACAATTATATAAATAAATGTTTAGAAACTGTTTAGAATCCTTCCTGATACACAGTAAAGACTACGAAGCTATCAAGCGATTGTTTATAGTAAAAAGAAACACCTTTATAAAGCAGAAGATATGATCCCATTTTACCGGAGAAATAACCTCAGTTATACAAGTACAAGGAACTCTCTGCAGATTCACTCTTGCCTTGAGTTTGCTCAGCACTGCCCTGTTTTACAGCTGCATGGACCTCAGAGTGCTGTGTGACTGCTGTATGAGAGCTCAGCTCCCGGAGCATGTTAAGAAGTACATGGCACACCACTATATGCAGCGGGTGATGCAACACGGGGGTGGGGTGAAGGAAACAGTCTGGAGGCCTCAAAGGTTCAAAATCTGGTCCCTCCAGGCAGAATTTCTGTTCATGGCCTTAAGCGACTTGTATATAAAGGAAACCACAGTAAGGGCTCTGAACTCCAATTTCAATCTTGAAAAATAACAGTTACAGGAAATCTCAGTTTTCAAAAATATGGTCATAAGATGTCGAGGGGCACACATCATTATTTTTATTTTCAGAACAGTTCAGTATAAATCTATGGGTGCGTGCATGCATGCGTGTGTGCTCAGTTGTGTCCAACTCTTTGCGACCTCACGGACTACAGTCCCCCAGGCTCCTCTGTCCGTGGAATTCTTCAGGCAAGACTACTGGAGTGAGCTGCTATTTCTAGGGCCAACCCAGTGACTGAACCTGAATCTTCTGTTCCTCCTGCACTGGCAGGTGTATTTTTTAACTGGGTACCACACCACCATGGTACCCAGTTAATGTGTGTGCAATTATTTACATATTTGTTTTAATGTTTATTTTCCATTGATGACAAGTTTTCATCATTTATATTACTAGTATAAGTATTTTTCAGATCCAGAATTAGTTTAAAAATCCATTAAATTTATAGGATATGTCAAATAGACAAGAGTAGAGATGGTATGCAGCTATGGTGAGGTAAGATATAGTAAGATAAGACAAGATATATGGTAAGATATAGTCAAAACTATGGTTTTTCCAGTAGTCATGTAAGGATGTGAGAGCTGGACCACAAAAAAAGCTGAGCATCAAGGAACTGATGCTTTCGAATTGATGTGCTGGAGAAGACTCTTGAGATTTCCTTGGACAGCAAGGAGACCAAACCAGTCAATTCTATAGGAAATCAATCCTGAATATTCATTGCCAGGACTGATGCTGCAGCTGAAGCTCCAATACTTTGCCACCTGATGTGAAGAGCCGACTCATTGGAAAAGACTCTGAAGCTGGGAAAGATTTAAGGCAGGAGGAGAAGGGGACAACAGAGGATGAGATGATTGGATGGTATCATGGATTCAATGTACATGAGTTTGAGCAAACTCAGGGAGATAGTGAAGGACAAGGAGGCCTGTTGTGCTGCAGTTCATGGGGTCGCAAAGGGTCGGACATGACTGAGTGACTGAACAACAATGGTAAGATATATTATCCTGGTACATAACTGTCCAAAATTTGAGGAATATTGATATTTGAAAGAGAAATTATATATGAATATGTGAGCCCAGAATAAAAAGGGTTTCAAATATGGCCCCTGTTTTTCACGGGAAGCATTAATTTATTCTGGCTTTCTGGAAGAGTGCTACTTTCCACAAATCACATTTGAGAATTGCATTCCTTTCCATATCTATTACTATTCATGGTCCAGAAAGAGATCTATGTAACGGTTTTCTTTAACGACATTTGCACTAATTGCACAATGACGTATCTTGAAAGGAAAATGCAACCAAAACAAAATACAAAGCGTGACCGTGGTTTTTTTCCCTAAAGGAGGGAGAGACTTGCTGATGCAAAAAGACCAGTGTCCTCTGAACAAAGGGCTACTGGATGCTAAAGCAAACCTTAAAGCTCGGTAAATGTTTACAATATCAGCAAATACTTTGCTATTATCATGAAGAATGAAATAGTAACTAGACAGCACAAAGGGGATGAAAGAAATGATATTTTATGACTTAGTGAATTGAGCTACACACACGATAATTTCCAGGATTGATTTCCCGTCTACTTTTGAAGCAAACAGCCATCAATTTGGAAATCCATGCAGAAGTATGTGAAGAATGCAAACATTTTCCTAGTCAGCAGCAAGTTTCTTTTGCATTCTTGAAAATAAACTTAGAACTTTACACACACAGACATACATCCTTTGATTCTGAGGACTGTATACTTCATGCCAACATGAAATTTCCCTAGTTCACTATAAATCAGTTATGCTTAACAAAACTCCAGGATAGGCACTGCTACTTTTGAAACCTATTGAAAAATCATCGTGGTGTCCTACATTTTCATAGGTAGGAAAATGCTTTATGTGTAGTCTAGGTGCAAAAAAGATTGGTGAACTAGTAAGAGAATAGGTTTTTTAATTAGAGAAACATTGTTTCACAGCTAGCTATCTCATTTACTCCTATATGACCAGAGGCAAAGGATTCTCTCTTACCTTCAATTTTTGCATTTGTAAAATGAAAGCCATAGTAACTGTCAGCACTTGGCATGTAATATTAATTCAAAGATCACGATGGTCACTCCTATCCTTAATCTGAGTGAAACCTTATTCCCCTGTTCTGTCCTTAGAAAGAGACCAAGTCACTTAAATGATTTCTCAGACTAAGAAGGTTATCCAAATTAGGGGTCAACTTTCCTTGACAGTTGGTATGTGCTAAAGTATATTTCCTTGATGATTTGCTTAATCCCTTAAAATAATTATTTGACTTTTTCACTTTTCACTATGTTATAATTTTCTAAAAAAAAAAAAGTTAAAATACTCTAGGAGAAATTCACATTTTTTTGATAGCCTGGCTTCTATTAAGAAAAGCACACAAAGAAATAATACTTCTAGTCATGTATTTTTGTCTCTGCATTCAACCTTATTTATGTCTTATTTCATGCAGCTTTTGAAAAACCCCACTGCACATCTGTGAAATACTGAGAGTTACAGAGGCAAATACCATCTTAGTAATATAAAAATAGCTTTGATCTGACAGACCACCTGAAAATCTTGGCTATCCCCAACTAGGATTCCCTGGATCAGGTTTCGAGAACTACTGCAACAGGATGCCTTGGAAGCAGAGAGAAGCTACACCTCACTTAAACAGAGAGATAAAAAGAAATAATAAAATACATGTGTGAACAACATTTAGGGAGTAGATGTCCAGAAAACAATTTTAGCTTAATTTTCTCTTCATAAGAGTAAGTAAAAGATCTCTGCTTTGCAGGGGAATCACTCCTCGTAATTCGGTTTCTGGCTGGTGGAATCAGTGCGGGTAGGGTGGGAGGACTGGATAGGAACTGGGTGACCCAGGCTGGTTCAGCCCCCTTGAAAAACTACCTGGATGTAGAGAACACATAAGGTACAAGCAGATCCAAACACTTTCCTGAGTTTAATCTATGAGCTTTTGGGTGCAGGTTCAAGGATCTCAGAAGTCACCTGCCTCTATCCTAGTAACTGCCTGAGAGAAGCAGAGGTGAGACCCACAGAGAGACACCTAATGAGAGCACAGTGTGAACCCCTGGATTCAACTATGCCTAAACTGAATCCAGGGAATGGCAATGATAAAATTAAAACTAAAACAAAAATCCAGAAGAATATCCAGAAGAAAGCACATTTCTTGCCCAAACAGATAAAGCCATAATACAGTATGGACAAGTTTTCTAGTCCATAAGCTTCTGGACTAGAAAATGGGAAAGTTCCTGCCACACAGAATACAGACATCTGGTACAGTACATAATATGTATACGTGTCTTAAGACACATAGTCCCTTGGAAAAATTAATACAGATACATCTTCTAACTATATGCTCCATTGTTATTCTCCTCTACCCTCACTTTCTGCTCCAAAAACTAAGGCTTCCTGATCCAGGCCAAGGCTGAGGGGCTGGAACTTCACACTAGACACGGTGTTTCTTAACTAGTGGAGGCAATGTCCCTTCCCTACTAGAGCACATGGGATAGTGTATGAGACATTTTTGACTCTCACAGCTTGTGGAGGGGGTTTTACTGTCATCCGGTGGGTAGAACCCAGGGATGCAGCTAAATATCCAACATTGACCAGGACAGATCCCCAGAGCAAAATGTCAATACTACTGAGGTTGAGAAGCTCATCTCAAAGAAATAGCCTTGGCATGAGAATCATTTTCTATTTTCCTAGGCTAGTACTCTCTGAATTGCCAATGCACTATCTAGACTTCTAAACACATCTAGGCAATATTACAAGGCCCAGTATGAAGCTTTACTATTTCCCAAAGTTGTTTGTATTCATACATATTGTTCACAGACTAAAGTGTTTTAATTTGAGTCAATGCACTAATGAAAATATACACAGATTCATGAGTGTATAGGCACTTGCTTATTCAAATCATAGTTTCAAGGCCATAGTTGCTTTGACCACAATGTTCTGGGTAGGGGGGTAGAAACTGAAAGAAATCATCAAAAAACTTAATTTAATGGATGGGCTATTTGTTGAGCTTCAAAACATGTTCATTTGGTTTGAGGCACACCCTGACAACAAAAAGAATGGGTGATCATTTCTACTGAGGAGATCTGATAAATGGAGGGAAAAGAGACATTTAAAAATCTACACATATAGAATTCATGCACCTTTCAGCAGAATGACACTTCATGGGAACAATCTAAGCTTTTATTTACCAGCTTCCATGAACTTCCAGGAGACCATGGCAGGCAAAGATGTTCTCCCAAATCCCACAGTTCCCGTTCATTTCAAAATCCTCTCCTGTCTGTCTTTCTCTCCCCTTGTCATTTACAGTCTCTGCTCCAAAGACAGACTAATGGGGCATGATTCTGTTACCCTAGCCAGCATTCCTACAGGATACTTCATCCTGCAATCATCATAGTGTCAGCAGTGCGTGTCTATGAAATTAAAATGGAAGAGATTGATTCTTCAGGTATGCGCTTGCTGCTTTTGACAGTCACTCCAGATCAGTTCCTCTGAGGCAAGGCAGCTCGTGCACAAAAAATACCTTTGCTTATCAAGCTGAGGCTCTGTGCCGCTGAGATGGCAATTTGGGGCCCATATGACAGCAGCCAGAGATGAGCTAGGGAGCTCAGGAGAGTGAATTCCGGTAATCCTGCAAAATTCCATTAATCTGAAATACACTAATCTGAAGCTTCAAATTCTTCTCCATTTTAAAGCTCAGGTCCACTTACAACATTACATAAACACAGGTGGTTCACTCAATCTAAAAGACACTGCCGAGAGCATGTTTCAGGCATTTAGATGTTCAGTACATCAGGATCTAAATTTGGGTGTTTTAAACCTTTAAACAATTTTGTTGTGGCAGAATAAATTTAAAGTAAAACTTGCTCTGCTTAACTACTTTTAAACGTACAAATCAATGCATTAAGTAGATTTACCATGTTGTGCAACCGACTCCATTATCCATCTTCTGATCTTCCTCATCATCTCTAACAGAAACACGTTCATTCAACAATCATTCTCTAGACCCCGGTAAACTCTACTTTTTATTTCTATAAATTTGGCAATTTCAGGTGCCTCAGAGAAGTGGCACTTTTATCACTGTTTATCCTTGTGTGTGTGCCGGATTTCACTAGCATGTTTTCAAGGTTCATTCATATTATAGCGTGTATCAGAAGTACATTCCTTTTACAACTTAATAATATGTTATTATATGCATAGGTATCATTTTGTTTAGCTATTCTCAATAATGCTGCTATCCTCAAGGGTACAAAAGTACATGAATCCCTTCTTTTTATTTAAAATTTGATTAATTTTAACTTTTTAAAAAGCATTATCTGATGGCTGCAAAGTTGTTATGAAATTCATTTTTGTCATATGATCCTATATGACTCCTTGTTCCATAGGGAGAGAAAATATTTCACAAATAAGAACATTGCCACCTGGGACTTTGAAGTTATTTCTCAAAGCATATACAATAAATAAGTTCATGTGTTGGTAATATTCTTTCTTCTCTCTATGGTCACCCAAAAATACCTGGTCCTTATCAACAGGTCATGAGTAAGTAATACTGCATCAAAGCAGATCACTATGTCTTTGTTTAAGTTAAAATGGTCAAATTATGTGACTTTATTTCATAAGCCACTTCTCCCTATTATAATACAAAGAGTCAAGTGACAGAGCAGAGTAAGATGTAATATTCTGAAGTTTGTGACCACACATGCTCTTCTTAACTTTGTCCTGTATTAATTATGTAGTTCCATGAGTAGGAAACTCAAATATTAGGCTGTACAGAAACATGACAGAGGAAATCTAGCTGTGAAAAGGATAAAACTAGAAGGACAATGATCCTAAAGTTGATACAAATAAAATAGTAACAAAATAATTGTACCAAAAACACAGATTGTTAAATGTTATAATAACAACTGCATATCAAAAAGTGAAAATTTGTAAACCATATTTTAAGGGTGAAGCTCTTCTCACTTAAACAACAGCAGAACTCTACACTTTAAAGATGTTTACTAAGTCTTGGTCACTCTGGAATTATTAATTTACTGAACTCTCATGGCAGTTCTGTGGGAACAAATTATGAGCATTTTCATTTAAAGCTAAGGAAACTAAGAGTTCAAGTAACTCTCATGGGGGCACATGGCTAATAAATGGTAGAGGCAAACTTTGAACCAGTATCTATGTGACTCCTGAGAGGAAGCTTTTTATGACTGTGTTATCTAGAATCAGCCCAAACCATATTTCACAACTGGGACAATGCTTCAAACAAATATGTGTTTATGAGGGAGATAAGAATTAATGTGCCTTGTGAATTATATGGGTCCCTTCAGAGATATAAAGAGGGAGTCTGCCTAGCTTGTGTTGGACAGAGCCTGAATTATCTGGTCTTTCTCCATTCTGAAAATTTAGCAGCTCAACATGGCTCCATGTGGGTTCATCTGACATTTCCTTCAGACCTCTCCCATGAGAGCCCAACATTGGCTGTTTTACTGAAATATAAATATTTTATGAGTGAATGATACCTAGAATGGTCTAAAGAGAATTTCACTGTTGCTATTATAATTATTCCTAATTATAACTGTTGTTCCCTTTGGAGCAAGTAAAATCAGGGAGCACTTATGCAATCTGCTTAGAGAAAAAGACTGATAGTAATCTATAGAGGCTTTTTCAACAAAATGTAGACTCCTGTGTTTCTTTTTCCTATGCACTGGCATTAATAATTTTAGAAGTCAGTAGTCTAAATGGTTTTAAGTTCATACTGACATTTGCTTCAGAATAATTTATGACATCCCAAAAGTGAGACAAGTAACTTAGAACAGTAGTCTTTATTAACATGGTAAATTAAAATGGAATACTGACTGATGTCTTGTGTAAAACTGATGTGCACTAACCTTAACTATACAAATAAAGTTACATTATGAAGGTCAATTATAAGAACATTCATCCACCCGGAATATATAGCAAATGTATTAATACATTAACGCTATGCTAATATGGAATATAGGTGTTTAAAGGGAAAGCAATTGAAACCAAATATTAAAACTCTGATTCAAAGAAAAATCATAGATTTAGACACATAAGTTGTATTAATTCAGGATCTTCTATCCCATATCATCACTGATGCTGTTTCCTATGATTGTGTTGAAGGGTTTTTATTAAGGAGCTAAGGCCAAAGTATTTTTTGTCTATAATACATTAACACATCTCAAGGACACCAACAAAGAGCAGAACACTGTTTAGTTTGAAGGGTCACCAGAGATAATTAATTTCCACCTTCTCATTCTCTACATGAGGAAACAAAGATCTAGAAATGGTCAAGCACAGACAGAGGAAGAGGGCCTCAGCCTATCTCTCACTCCAGAATCATATTCCCTACAATGTGCTCGATTTCCATTCCAGCTTTTTCTTTGCTAGGGCACTCTCTCTCCTTTTGTTCTCTAACTCTAATAGATTGTCTAAGACCAACTCTTAAAATAAGTAAAATAGAGGTAATAATTCCTAATAAATAGATGTATTATGATTGACAAACCCAATGGTCTTGAAGTTTTACTTGAAAAGTGTAAAAAATTATGATTTTTTATATTCATAATGGCTATGACTATATTGGTTTATTGCACATATAAATGTACATTTATCATAAATGTAACTTTTCACTCACTGAAAAAGTTGAACTCTTTTGAAAAGTCTACTCTCTTTTTGGCAACCCACTCCAGTATTCTTGCCTGAAGAATCCCATGGACAGAGGAGCCTGGCAGGCCATGGTACATGGGGCCACAGAGAGTCGGACACAACTGAAACAACTAAGCATGCACACACTCACTCTCTTTTAAGAAGTTAAAAGTAATACAGGCTTTCAGATCAGGAAATTGTGGTTTCTAGGTAAGCTGCACTCAACTTACTGCCCATCTTCTTGAATATCTCTAGATAGTCTAGATGTCTAAAACTGTAACAGTAGTATTTCTCTTACATGGTAGCTGTGAATAATTAATAATAAATATAAAATACAGGACAGTGTTTGGAGCCCACTATACATTTGATAATTATCGAGAAATATTAATTTTCTTTCCTCTTCCTTTTGAATCTTCCCTCTTTCCTTTGAATATGTATAAATTCAAAGGTTTAAATAGTACTAACACATGGGCACAAATTTAGACTTACAAAATTCTTTTATTACAATAGAGAACTACTTAGTAAGCTTCCCTATAACAATACAATGATACACAGCAGAAAGTAAATCTGTCCACACACCCCTAAGCATTCTCAATTAAAGTAGGGTACTTACAGCTCTTACATTTCAAGAAGAAGAATATACAAAAATCTGGATTTAGCTTAGAAATGTTTAATGGAGAATAATACAGTCACCTTATTCAAGAGAGAAGAATGCTGTGGCATTAAAAGACACTTTGCTACAACCCAGAGATTCTGACAATTCCTGATGGAGGCAGGACTAAGCTCTTCTGGTATAAGCTTCCTTTTTGATAAGAAGAGTTCTAGTAATATCTATTTCCAGCACATTAGATCTTTCACTATATACAATATAGGAAAGGTAGTATATTCACATGACGACACACTAGTATATTCAAGCTATCATGTTTAACATATCAGATCACACTAAGATTGATATTCAACATAATTGTAAGCTACATTAAGAGAAAACACAAAACAACAGGAAAATAAAGTCAAAAGATGAAGTGTTCTGAACTGAGTGAGAGAGGACATACCAAAGACATTTTTACTGTTAATACAAAAGTACGGAAACACTTTGAAACAATATTACTCTTTTCAGAAGAAAAGAATCGCTAGCTTAGTGGGCCACAGACTCTGAGTGCTAGCATATCAGTCCTTTTAAAGAAATTACCAGCATGCTGAGTTTGGTTAACTGTCTCCCATCTTGCTTTTTACCAACTGTATCGAAGCATGGAGTCTAACGCTCCAATTTCTTTCCCAGCAGCTGCACTGTGTGACAAAAATTGAGAGATTAACTATAAGAAAGCCTCCAAAGTCACTAGAAACTATGGCTGCCCATTAGAACAGAATCATTGACTGAAGAATACAGGGAAAGGGATGCCTCAGTGGTCCGATGCACTGGCCCCAGCGGGTATGAGAATGCTACTCAGGATCTGAGTATGAGTAGGAAAGGCTCCATCCAGGAATGAAAACCTGGACAGTCATGACCAACAATCAACCTGGCTAAGGATAAATATCTGGATTGGAAAAGTAGCTACTGATTTTTCGGGTTATTTTAGTTATCATTTTCATGAATCTTTTAGTTGCCAGCTTCTTCTAAAAAACACACAACAATAAACATACCTGCCCTTTACATAAATTAATGAAGTCAAGCTAAAAGAGACAGCAACTGCTTCACAAACAAGCATCACTCTTAACTGAGTTTAGAAATGTACACTTGTCCTTTTATGATAATCTGTCGGGTCTAGATTCAGGAGGAAGCTCTACACCTCACATTTATACAGAAAATATATAGTGTGTTTGAGAAATATTTGTCATATGGTCCACACAACCACGCTAAATAAATAGGGAGGACGGGTATTATGGCACCTATTTTAGAGATGAATGACTTGGAGGTCTGAGAGCTTAAATGCAGTGACTAACAGCAGAGGAAGCTAGGAAAGGAATGATGTGCCTGTTTGTGGGGAATGAGATGAAGACGTGAGGAGGAGGAAAGAAGTCCTGAAAGAGGAGTTTGAGGAAGATATATATTGGCTCAACCTCAGTGTAATTTGCATGTTTTTCTTTTCCTTTTTTGAGTTACTTATTTTAAAAGTTTGCAACAATATACCTTTAAAAGACAACTATGGATTCACGGGGCTTCCCAGGTGGCACTAGTGGTAAAGAACTGCCTGCCAGTGCAGGAGACAGAAGAGATGTGGGTTCAGTCCCTGGTTTGGGAAGATCCCCAGGAGAAGTGAACAGCAACCCACTGCAGTATTCTTCCTGGAGAATCCTATGGACAGAAGAGCCTGGTGGGCTATCACCTGGGGTCACAAAGAGTCAGACACAACTGAAGCGACTTAGCATGCACTCACCGTTTACATGGAGAACCACGAGTATTATATCACATAGACTTCAGGATCTACCAGAAAGGATTTCCTCCTGACTTACTGAGATGTGGAATTTCCCATGGATCTTTATAACAAACCAGCTGACAACTAAGAGGTTCATATCATCCAGAATAGCTAGGTTAGAGCATAATATGATCAAAATCAAGGTCTTAAAGCAATTCATTTCTGGTCTCATGACTGTTGACAATGCTTGTTCACAATTCTTTAGAGGGATGAAAAGCAGTATCAATAAACATTTCTAAATTCTCCACGATAGCAAGAAGAAAAACAAACTAGGGATTAGTTTTTAAATCTTTCATTCAATTGTGGTTCATATCTTTTGTATTCATATTCCATTGGTCACAGCAACTCATTTGGCCTCAGTTTGGGGAGAAGTATAATCCTACCATTTCCCCAGAAAGAGACTGAGAACAAGAATACTGCATACAATTAACTCTTCAGCTTAAATTTTTTCCCCTCATTTCATGAAAACCCTCACAGTTTTCATATACCTAAATCAATAAATATTTATTAAGTACTTACATTTTAAGAGAAATACATCCCTGATCAAGAGTCCTCTAAATTTCATACCACTGAAAAATATCTAAGGATTACCTGAGAAGTTCTGTTAAATGAAGAGAAAGTTTTTAAGAAATGCAATTGCTTGGAACACATTTTTCTATTCAATACTTTCCATATGAGCAATTTTCCCAGTAATTCTCTAATCACACAGCTTTCCAAAGTCTTATAAATGTGCACCAGCCTTTCTCTGACATAACACGCTGTACAGATGGCAAATGAAATGCACACTCCTCACTCCTGTGAGCACGCCAGACCACTGAAGAAAACTTATTGAAATGCTATTCCTGCTAAGTGTCCAGGAAGAGCATCAGTCATTTGTTTTCACAGGTGCAGGCTGCACTTTCTGTCAACTCTGATTCACATTACACTCGATACACTACCTTTACTGCAGATGATAAAAAGTAGATTAGCAAAGAGTCATTAAAGCATCAATAGAAAGAAAACCCAACAGTGTTTCTGTCAGTGACTGGCCTCTTTCTGCTTCTTGTCAAATATGTTTCTGTTTAATATATTTCTTCAATGGTTCCAAAAAATAATGAAGCAAATTATCAATATAAAATTACAAATCAAAATAGTATTTTCAGGTTGAGAGAAATACAGAAGCAAGAGTATTTCAAATAAAGAGGGGGAAATCAATCACCAACTCCATCCATAGTTCTTTGCTTTCTGAAGAGACTATGACTCATTCCTGTTGCCGCTGCTAGGCGGGACAGCTTGAATCAGGAATGGAGAAACAGGTTTCAATTAAAAATTCATTGAAATTTGTCAGCTCCAATAAGACATTAATGCCATTTCAAGGGGGAATAGTAGGTGTGTTTTTGATTCAGTCTGCTTGTTTCTGATATTTTCATTCTACACTACATTCCTTAGTTGTTATTTTTCATTTGCTAACAAGGGAGAGAAGAAGTGTGAAATACAGGAGGATAAAGTCAAGGGAGATTTTTTGTTTATAAATCAAACATGAAAGTTTCAAAACACATCCACTGCTTTGAAAGACAGGTTGAATAGCTATCATTTGAGAGTTAACCAGATTTGTGCACTTGCAGTAAAAATGTTTTATAGTATTTCAATGGCAATCCTTTTATTTCTATAGGATAATAGAAAACAAGTGGGAGCAGAGACAGCAAGTTCTAGATAGTGCCAAGTTAAAAGGCTTTCATAGCCACAGGTATTTGTAGTTAAAATATCAAGGGACACCTAAAGACAGACGCATCAATGCTTAATATGCAACTGAGGTATGAAAGAAACCATTTTTAAAGGGAACAAGTAGTAGTATACATATTAGTCAAAACATTATCTACAACTGTTGACATAAAACTAAAAATAAGGATGTTGTATGATGATGCAGAATATGTGGGTGAAAAAGCAGGAATGCTAATTCTTGTGCAATGAATGTCTCCAGGAGCTTCATAAGTCATAGAGGACATTACTTTTATGAATAGTGAATGACAGACGTTCTGCACTCTTCACCCTAGTACATGCTGCACGGATGGCAAAAATGTCTTATGCAGAACTTTCTTCATGTAGAAGTGCCATAGTTTCATCGTGTCATTCACGGTCAAGTAACATTAGCTTGTAAAAAATGGGATTCTTAAAATCAAGGCTAAACTTTTCATTTCATATAAAGAAAACTCAAGTCTTTAAGAGTAAAAAACTGAAAAACACCTAGAAAGTTAGTTGAAGACAGACTAAAGCCAAGTCAATTGACTGTTGTTCCAACATTCACACTTGACCCTTTTATCACAAAGTCTCCATCAAGAGAACATGTATTTCCCATTCATGCATTTGCTTCCCAAACATGTAGAAACTCTTGGAGTGTATGATAAATTTTTCACATACTCCATCTGGCAAATGGAATAAGTGAGCATAAAAAGAGTTAAGAAAAGAACATACATAGCATAGTATAAAGTTTAATATAAGTTCAGTTCAGTTCAGTTCAGTCGCTCAGTCGTGTCCGGCCCTTTGCGACCCCATGAATCGCAGCAGCCAGGCCTCCCTGTCCATCGTTAGTTTTTACTATTATCGTTTCATACCATTTTACAGGTAGGCAGGATTTACTTAAACATGTGTAGGCAAAATATAAAAGTAATCATGCCAGACTTGAGCTAGTCCTGAGACCTTCCAGATATGGAAAACACAGGTGGAAAATGGTTTCTCTTTCACTCTACTTGTCCAGTAGATATAGTTTGGTTGGTTCACAACAATGACTTTAATCTAGTTTCCAAAACTTTAAAGTTGAGTAAATTTTTTTAAAAAAGGTCACAATTCCAATTTCTTCTGATAGACTAAAAATACCTGCTACCACAAGAACACCATCCTGTAGTGGCACCGACTATGTAAAAGAAGTAGGGTACTCTGTTAAGCTCCTGCCAGGAGAGGCTTGGACTGAAGGGCTGACAACTGGAAATGGAGAAATAAGTAATCACACACACACAAAGAGATGTGATACACAGAGAACAAATAATAAAAAGGAAGATATAAATTCTACCTTATCCATAATACCATTAAACGTAAACAGATGAAAAGGGAGAGATTTACAGGATAGATTGAAAAGAAAACCCATGTTCCAACTTCATGCTATGCACAAAGGAAACAATGTGGATTCAAATGCACAATAGGTTGAAAGTGAAAGATGGAAAATGATATTCCCCACAAACAGCATTCAAAAGTGAGCTTGACTGCCATTACTAATGACAGGTTGTACTACTTCAAGCCAAAAACATTACCGGCAATAAAGTGGAACATTTTATAATGAAAACATGGCCAATCTACTAGGAAAATATAATAATTAATAAACATATATGCACTTAAAAAGAGACCCAAAGTACATAAGGGAAAGAGAGATGAAAGCATAACAATTCAACAATAATAATAGAAGAAATATTAAAATTGATAACCCAACCTTCCATCCTAAGACACTGGAAGCAGAAGAGAAAAAGAAACATGAAAGCTAGCAGAATGGAAGAAATAATGAGAACTGGAGAGAAAAGAGAGAAGAGAAAAACAACAGAGAAAAATCAATGAAACTAAAAGTTGGTTCTTCAATAATAAAATTGAGAGAGCTTCAGCTAGATTAAGAAAAAAACTGGAAAAGATTAAAAATCTAGATGAATCAAGAAAAAAAAATGGAGAAGATTCAAATTCCTAAAATTAAGAATAAAAGAGGGGTGACTACAACTTAACTCCCATATATTGTTAAGTGACTCTAAGGGAATGCTACTAATCTTTTTATGCCAACAAATTAGGTAACCCAATAAAATGGACAAATTACCATAAAAGCATAAAAGTATTAAAACTACATCAAGAAAAATAGAAAAAATCTGAATATAACTACGAAAGCAATTGAATTAGTAATAAATTCCCACATAGAAGTCCATGAACAGAAGGTGAATGCTACCAATGTTTAATGTAATTCTCTAAAAGAAATCAAAAAGGAGGAAGTGCTTCCAACTTATTCTGTCAGACCAGTATTACCCTGATTCCAAAACTAGTCAAGGATATCTGAAGAAAATTACAGATTAATATCCTTTATGATGACTGACTTAAAAACAATTCAACAAAATAGTTACAAACCAAATCCAGAAAGATTTAAAAAGAACCTATGACCTAGGGGTTTATTTAAGGAATACAAGGTTTGTGTACTATAAAAAGGAATCAGTTTAATATTTCATATTAGTGTATTTAGGGACAAAAGCCACATGATTATTTTATATATATAGAAAATACATTTGACACAATGCAACACATTTCATTATAAAAACACTCCAGAAATAAGGAAAAGAAAGGAATTTACTCAACCTGTTAAAATCATCTATAAAAATTGCACAAGAAATGTCATGCTTATTAGTTAAGGGGTGACAGCCTTCCTTATAAGGTCATAAACAAGACAATGATGTCTGCTCTCACTACTTCTATTCAACACTGTATTGGAGATTCTAGACAGGACAATTAGGCAATAAAGTGAAAGAAAATTCTTCCAAACTGGAAAGGAAGTAGTGAAATTACTTCAATTTGCAGATCATATGATCTTCTATACAGAAAATCCAGTGAAATTCATTTAAAAATCTATAAGATCTAACAAAATATCCAAGATAAAATGTGTCCACACAAAAACTGTATACAAATGATCATAGGAGCATTTTTTATAAAGGTAAAATATTTAAACAATTTCCATGTCCATCAGATGATGAATAAATAAACTGTTGTATACCACGTAATGCAGGATTATTCATCCATTAAAAGGAATGAAGCACAGATCTTGCTATAATATAGATGAAAATGAAGCATTGTGATAAGTGAAAAATGGGACTCAAAAGTCTATGTATTTTATACTACTTATGTATAATGTCTAGAATAAGCAATTCACAGAAGCAGAGTACTGATTAGTGATTTCCAGAGTCTGAGAGGCCAATGTGGATTGGTACCAAACGACTGTAAATTTCTCTTGATTTTGAAAATATTTTAGAATTGAATGATGGTAATGATTGCAAAACTCAGAATTCTTTAAAAAAAAAAACATCGAGTTGCAAAACATTTAGTATACTTCCCTGGTGGCTCAGAGGTTAAAGGGTCTGCCTCCAATGTGGGAGACCCGGGTTCGATCCCTGGGTCGGGAAGATCCCCTGGAGAAGGAAATGGCAACCCACTCCAGTATTCTTGCTTGGAGAATCTCAGGGACTGAGGAGCCTGGTGGGCTGCAGTCCATGGGGTCACAAAGAGTCGGACACGACTGAGTGACTTTACTTACTTACTTACTTACTTACTTAGTATTCTTAAAAACTGGGGATTGTGGCATTATCTGATACATTATTTGTTTGGTCAGATAACACAATATGATAAAGCCAAATTTTACTTTCAATATTTTCCTAATTATCAAGGCCAATAATGTTTCATCTAAATTATATTGTGAATTCAACCAAGAAGATGTGAAGCATCTTTTTCATAAGTGACATAACATCCCTTCCTTCCCTTACATCCATCTTTAATCATAATCAGTGTCAAGGAACATGTAAAAATCAAAAAGCTACTAACAGAACCTGGCTCTAAACATGTTTCACTGCACCTGAACAATGTTCATTAATAATCAAATTAATATTTTCTAATGAGGTATTTATAATATGCAACTATTTTTTCTTTAAATATACTAATTCACTTTAGCAACAGGTAAAATTGAGCATCATAACTAAGCTACATAATAATGATCACATAAGCCATAAACTAATGAATCTAATTTGGTGTGAATAATGAAATGAATAGGCCTATAAATCTAAACTAGTAAAGAACATATTTTATAAGATATATTTTCTACTTTACATAGTAGCTCCCAACATCTCATTAGAGATAAATGAACAGAGCATATCACCAAATGATGCATTCCTGATACTACTATCTTTAACATCTCATCAAAAGATAAATGGATTTAATATCACTGGGCATCTCACCATTAATATGTAATCTAGATTTACAGAAAATTTGAATAACACTCAGCTAATGTGCCATCATCTAGTTTATTTTTGAAGAGGAAAAGTCCAAAGGTAATACTTAATTTTAAACAAAACATAACTTTTACACAAAATGCCAAGTATCCAACCTAGGCTGAAAATTCTAGTAGTGTGACTCTTGAGCTTAGGATCCTTAGCTCTGAAGGGAGTTGAGAGAGTGCACAGAAGTTCCTGTGCTCCTTCCTGTCCACACTCACTTGCTGTTTTCACTTCTCTGAGGATTGTTGTTGGTCACAATCTGGGCTTCCCCGGTGGGTCGGTGGTAAAGAATCCACCTGCAAGGCAGAAGTCGCAGGAAATGTAGGTTCGATTCCTGAGTCAGGAAGTTGCCCTGAAGGAGCACATGGCAACACGCTCCAGTATTCTTGCCTGGAGAATCCCACGGACAGAAGAAGAGCCTGGTGGGCTACAGTTCATAAGATCACAAAGAGTTGGACACAGTTAAAGTGAATGGGCATGGATTGTAGCCTGCCTGGCTCCTCTGTTCATGAAATTTCCCAGGCAAGAATACTGGCATGGGTTGTCATTTTCTTCTCCAGGGTTCTTCGTGACCCAGGGATGGAACCCATGTCTCCTCCACTGCAGGTGGATTCTTTACCCCTAAGCCAAGTGGAAAGCCCCTAAGCTAAATCAGAGATGCCTTTCAGACTCTAAAACTTAAAGCTCAGAGCTGTCCTCCATGGTGGTGCTGAAAATGTGTGCTGAGCTGTCTAAACATTAGATATAAAAACCTGTGGTTCTAAGAGTCAGTCCTTAAGTAATAGAGTGGAAGGAGAGATTCGTGGTTTAAATAGCATGGATTAACATCTATCAACTAATGAATGAGGAAATAAAATGTATATACATATAAGGAACTATTTTTTCAAGAAATAATGAAGTATTGATATATGCTACAATGTAAGTGAACCTTGAAAATATTATGCTACATGAAAGAAAGGAATCATGAAATTCCACATATTATCTACTCCACTTCTGTGAAATGTCTAGAATAATAAAATCTACAGAGACATAAATTAGATTAGTGGTTGCCTAGAACGGTGGAGACATCAAATTAGGGGAAAAGAGCAGTAATTACTAATGAGTACTAGGGTTTTTCTTTTTCTTTTATTGAGAGAGGGACGAGGAAAAATTCTTTCAATATTTATTTGTCTGGCTGTGCCAGGTCTTGGCTGTGGTACACAGGATTTTCAGTCTCCTTTAGTTGAGTCATATGGGATCTAGTTCCCTGACCAAGTATTGAACTTGGGCCCCCAGCATTGGGAGTGTCTTAGCCTCTGGACCACTAAGGAATTCCTGGGACAAGAAAGCATCCTAAAACTGATTGTGGTAACAAATTAACATAATTATTATTCACTGTAAATGTACTAAACACCATTAAATTTCACAATTTAAATAGGTAAGATGTACGGTATGTAACATATCTCAATAAAGCTGTTATTTTTTTTGACAAGATCATGAGTTTATAATATGACTCTACTACTCAAGAGCTCTGGAATCAGAAGAAAGTAACATAACTTTTCTCAGCTTCAGTATATTATCTGAAAGTAGAGATGGTAACAGTATCTATACTTTATAGTTTTGAAGACTGAATAATTTCTGTATATGTAAAGCATTTAGGATAATATCTCATACAGTAAATATCACCTGTTACTATGGCTAACAAAAGCATCTTCTTCTAAGGTGTCTCCTGAAATATGATGGCTGCCATTGTGTATCAGATATGTCAACAAAAGGGCACTTTAGTGTTCAAAATTCCATTCACATGCTTATTCTTACATATTAATAGAGTATATACTGTTTGGCATAGTTAGGTGTAAATAAAACTCCAGATGTTTTAATAAGCTCATAGATAAGACCTCTCGATATTTCATTAGATGCCCCTTTTTACAGAACAAAGTAACTAATACCTCCTTAGCCTCTATAGTGGCAAGAAACAGTGTTCTTTGTCTTTCATGCACTTCTCATGATAAAAATGGGTGCAGTCAAAAAAGTCTAGATGGAAGTAAGTCAACTATGATCTGGCTCTCAGATTCCCGGGCAGGAGAATCAATCTTAGAAAGCAGGACTGTATTTCAAAAATAATAGCTATAATGACTTAAACTAGGGTACACCAATTAACTCAAACTAAGATTTCCCGATAACATATTTTTATTAATTTATTTTTAAGTTGCATAATCAAATTACCTGAAGTTTTATGAAGTAAACAGTATGTTTATCCCAAAGAATTCCTTTACAAAGAAAAACAAATAGTACTGAGCTCAACTTCAATTTAGACGGAATAAAATATATATTCACTAGCATAATTTGGTGAAGGCAATGGCAACCCACTCCAGTACTCTTGCCTGGAAAGTACCATGAGAGACTTTACTTTCACTTTTCACTTTCATGCATTGGAGAAGGAAATGGCAACCCATTCCAGTGTTCTTGCCTGGAGAATCTCAGGGACGGAGGAGCCTGGTGGGCTGCCATCTGTGGGGGGGTCGCACAGAGTCGAACACAACTGAAGCGACTTAGCAGCAGCAGCAGAATTAACAAGTGCTCCATATATCTCTGATCATTTTCAAATTACAGTTTAATGGTATTAGTGATTTTTGTCTAGTAGATTGCTAATCTGTAGAAACTAGTAACAAAGTTTTCAATTTAGCTATTTTCACATGTCTTAGAGATTTTTTTTTTTTTTAAGACAGGTCAACCCAGCTTTAATCACAAGTATGACAGCTTAAGGGACAGTTCCAAGACCAGTACTTATAGAAGCCAAAAGTGGATTCCAGTCTGAGGTCTGACATGAATGCTCTATTAGAAAATTGCATCTGACTCAGCCAAACTCAAGCTTCACACTGTGTTCAAACAACTCTATATTATTTGCTAAATGAGTTGCCTCCTTTTGCTGTGATTATGATTTCTGCTCAAGGTTCATAATCAAATTTCTTACAAATCAAAAGGAATAAAACATAAGGTAAAACTGTTGAAAACCAGCTATCAACAAAAAGGTCAAGGCCTCCAACATAAAAAGGAAAATAAAAGAAACCTTATTCTCTGGTCTAGAATCAGATTTGTTCTTGATATAGAGCAGAATCATTTATAACTACAAAAAATATTTTAACTAGTATTAAAGCATATTACAAGCTTTCTTAATTCAATTTGCTCTGGCATTTATTGTGTTTCATAAAATATCTAAATGTCACCCAGATTTATAAAAATGTATTCATAACTTAATAAATGGCTAAAATAGATTGTTTATAATCAAATACAATGCAGGCCATAATAACCTAAATTGATACAAATATTTGTTTTCCTCCCCATCATGAAAGTAATTAGTGTTTGAAGACAAAGGTTTTCTGTTCATTCTATAGTAATGGATACTAAAAATGTACGTCTGTATGCACTTGATATTTCCACATTACTACTGTACAGTTAGCATCCAGTGTCAGAACATCTGGTGGATTTACAAATTTCAATGTGCAATGAATCAATGAATGGTCAAGGACATATCAAGGATGGCTTAGCCCAAATCCGGATTTGAGGAATAATACGAATAATATTTTGAAAATGATTATCCACTATGTTGTTACTTCCTGCAGGTGAATCAAGCTTGTATTTGAAAGTCACTAAACAGGCAAGACTTCATAGTATTTTCAGGTTTCTCTGATAAAATATTTTATAAAAAAAAAAAAAAAAAGAAAGAAAGAAAAAGAGGGTTTACTGACTATCCCCTGATTCTCTCTAGGGTAAATGAAAACAGCAAACAGTAATAAAATGAGAATATTAGTTCTACCATTTGGGCTCAAAATAAACATTCACTTGCTGCAATTTTTAAGGCCCCTGACTTTAAGGAAGAAATTATTGCTTAAGATAAAAACTGCAATACTTCCCAAACAATTCTACTATTGTGAGAACCTTATACAAGCCAATCTGTCCTGCAGTTTCAGGTAGTGATTGTATTACTGACGCCACAGTCTTGCACTTTCCAGAATGTCACAGAGTTGAAATAATAGTCTGTAGGCTTCTAAGAACGGCTTCTTTCACACATAATATAAATTTAAGCATTCTCATCTCTTTCACGGCTCGATGGCTCATTTCTTTTTAGTAGTGAATAATATTATTCCATTGTTGGGATGTACCACAATTATCTATTCACCTATTAAAGGACATCTTGGTTCCTTCCAAATTTTGCAATTATGAAAAAAGCTGCTATAAACATTTGTGTTCAGGTTTCTGTATGAATTTAAGTCCTCTGGGTAATTATGAAGCATGACTTCTAGGTTACTTGTTTTTGAAAATTGAATATAAAAGAATTTGAAATTAATCTTCCATTGAGTTTTACAAGAAAAAGGGTCAGATAGAAGTAGAGAGAGACAGAGGGATAAGTTAAAGAAGACAAGAGGAGAAGGAAAGAGAACAAATTTTAAAATTCCCATTTGTTTCAAGGGCATTTTGAAACATACAGAATGTAATTAAGGAACTAATTTCTCAGAATGTAAGGTTAATGAGATAATTAGTTGAGTTGAGCAATACATGAGGTACTGAATGCTTAAAAAATTAACATACTTATTCTAACCGAGTAATTATAACTAACAGGGACAAAAGCCAGGTTTGAAAATAAGCTGTTAAGTCCCAAGAAAAAGATTGAGACTAGATTTTAATTCAACAAAATGAAGACAGCCCTATCAGAGCAACTTAAAATTATGTATTTATAACTATTTTCAAACATAAAATAGAATATATATTTTAAAATAATTTATTACTAAACAAATTCTCTTCTAAGAATTGGTTCAGTTCAGTTCAGTCGCTCAGTTGTGTCCCAATCTTTGCGACCCCATGGACTGCAGCACAAAGGTTTCCCTGTCCATCACCAGTTCCCAGAGCTTACTCAAACACATGTCCATTGAGTTGGTGATGCCATCCAACCATCTTGTGCTCTGTCATCACCTTCTCCTCCTGCCTTCAATCTTTGCTAGCATCAGGGTCTTTTCCAATGAGTCAGTTCTTTGCATCAGGTGGCCAAAGTGTTGGCATTTCAGCTTCAGCATCAGGGCTTCCAATGAATATTCGGACTGATTTCCTTTATGATTGATTGGTTTGATCTTCCTGTAGTCCAAGGGACTCTCAAGAGTATTCTCCAACACCACAGCTCAAAAGCATCAATTCTTCAGTGCTCAGTTTTCTTGATAGGCCAACTCTCACATCCACACATGACTACTGGAAAAACCACAGCTTTGACTATATGGACCTTTGTTGGCAAAGTAATGTCTCTGCTTTTTAATAAACTATCTAGATTGGTCATAGCTTTTCTTCCAAGGAGCAAGTGTCTTAATTTCATGACTGCAGTCACCATCTGTAGTGATTTTAGAGCCCAAGAGAATAAAGTCTGTCACTGTTTCCATTGTTACCTTTTTATTTGCCATGAAGTGATGAGAGCAGATGCTAAGATCTTAGTTTTCTGAATGATGAGTTTTAAGCCAACTTTTTCACTCTCCTCTTTCACTTTCATGAAGAGGCTCTTTAGTTCTTCGTTTTCTGCCATCAGGGTGGTGTCATCTGCATATCTGAGGTTATTGAGATTTCTCCCAGTGATCTTGATTCCAATTTGTGCTTCATCCAGCCCAGCATTTCACATGATGTACTCTGCATATAAGTTAAATAAGCAGGGTGACAATATAGAGCCTTGACTTACTCCTTTCCTGATTTGGAACCAGTCTATAGTTCCATGTCCAGTTCCAACTGTTGCTTCTTGACCTGCATACAGATTTCTCAGGAGGCACGTCAGGTGGTTTGGTATTCCCATCTCTTGAAGAATTGGTTCAAGTTTTGGTTAGATGATTTCATTTATCCACTTAATTGCTCCTCCATTCAAACTCTACTTAGTGTTCACTTTGTACCAAACACCGTTCTTTTTTTTTTAATATAAATTAATTTATTTTAATTGGAGGTTAATTACTTTACAATATTGTATTGGTTTTGCCATACATCAACATGAATCCGCCACAGGTATACTCATGTTCCCCATCCTGAACCCCCTCGCACTTCCCTCCAGGTTTGATGCATGATACAGGATGCTCGGGACTGGTGCACTGGATGACCAAGCACTGTTCTAACTGCTAAGTACACATCCCTCAGTGCAACACTCAAAAATCTCTGGCCTCATGAAGCTTACATTCATGTGTAGATAGGTTGGAATGAAAGTAACAAACAAGAGAAGTGTACAATATTTTATAAATCCATATGCCCTGGGGATTAAAGGGTAGGGTTCATTCAGACAGAGGTACAAGCAAGTTGCAATTTTATATGTGGATCAGGGCAGGAAGCACTTAGAAGGCAGCAACTGATTAGTATTTTGTTGTTCTTTACTGCATTCCTTTTAAAACTGTCAACATAAACTCTGAACAGAATCTTCAAAATATTCTTCAATTTTCAAAGAGATTGTTAAAGTATCAAAATATTTAAGATCATTTGGCAATACTCTACAATATGATTTATACAAATTATTTGATTTCCCTTTGATGGGAATTTTAAAATAAAAATGAAACAGGTCTGTCATATAACCTTTTTAGATGTAAATTAAAGAGCATCCTATGTATTCTAATAGCTACAAACATGCTATTTGCTACCTCACATTAAATCTGGAAAAAATCTCACTAATGAACACATTGAAAGACATTACAGCTGACATTTAAAGCACAGTTAAACTGAATTTATATTGTAATTTAAATCCACATTTTGTCAATAGAATACTTAGGTGGCAAGAATTACATAAAAGCTCTCTGAAACCCCCTGTACATTCAAAATGAAATTAATGACTATAATCAAAAGTGAAAGTGAAGTCGCTCAGTCGTGTCCGACTCTTTGCAACTCCGTGGACTGTAGCCCACCAAGCTCCTCTGTCCATGGGATTCTCCAAGCAAGAGTACTGGAGTGGGTTGCCATTTCCTTCTCCAGGGGATCTTCCCGACCCAGGGATCGAACCCAGGTCTCCTGCATTGCAGGCAGACGCTTTAACCTCTGAGCCACCAGGGAAGCTTGTAATCAAAAGCATGAGTTAAAAAAAAAAGAATCTCACCATTGTCCTAACCAAATTACTCAACTCCAATCTGTTTAGGAAAAGGAAAAAAAAAAAATGATGAGTGACATAATTTACAAGGAACTCAACAGATATTTTACAATAGTAAAGCAAAGATTTTCCCAACCCAGGGTTCGAACCCAGGTTTTCCGCATTGCAGATGGATTCTTTATGGGCTGAGCCACCATGGAAGCCCAAGAATACTGTAG
The DNA here is from genome assembly GCA_006408695.1 of Aepyceros melampus. NCBI lineage: Eukaryota > Metazoa > Chordata > Mammalia > Artiodactyla > Bovidae > Aepyceros > Aepyceros melampus. The sequence goes on from SJXQ01011762.1 coordinate 553,203, forward strand.
CCTATCTCTTCTCCAGTTCTTCCTGACCCAGGAATTGAACTGGGCCTTCCCATACCGCAGACAGATTCTTTACCAGCTGAGCTACCAGGGAAGCCCAAAAATCTTCAAAGAAAATCTAAAAGTTTAGCTCCTCCTAATTTTCTAGTTTATTGGAATTATAGGGTTTTAGGTCAAGAGATGATAGATAGCATGTACTAAGTAAATGCGCTTCTGTATATGCTATCAGCTGTAGTATCTGTGGTACAGTTCCTTTTTCTCCTAACCTGTGTTCTATAAAATCTCAGAGCTAGTGTTGCTACCTTTATATGACTAAACTCTGCCATGGTAAATTGTCAACATTAGTACATACCTAAGCTCCCTGAGACAAATCATTCCCAGGCAGAACCATGTGAGCTTTGTCTCCTCCTTTTAGTCTTCAGATATTTATTACTTCTAAATGATCATAAATCAGAGTGGTATCAGCATGTTTTCTAACAAACTTCAATCCTCTTTAATAGCTTCCACAGAAAGAATTAGAGACAGTCTGTTCTTGACAAGCATCTGAGTAATATTTTCAGTAAGAAAAACTTTTGAAGCTATGGTAGACTGAAAAAGACAGAATTCTTCTACCTTCTGTTTGCCATGTATTAATAACTTTCCAGCTCCTCACATCACCACTCACAACAGAGGAAGTTTAGCTCCCTAGCTAAACTGGACTGGCTTTGCCACTTGCACCATAAGACATGGTGGGAACAACACAGCAGTAGATACAAGGCATCCTGTATCTGGTATTTGAAGTCTTATATAGTTACCACAGGGCTTCCTGGAGGTTCAGTAGGTAAAGAATCTGCCTGGAATGCAGGAGACCTGGGTTAGTGAGGAGGAGCTAAAAAGCCTCTTGTTGAAAGTGAGAGAGGAGAGTGAAAAAGTTGGCTTAAAGCTCAACATTCAGAAAACGAAGATCATGGCATCTGGCCCCATCACTTCATGGGAAATAGATGGGGAAACAGTGGAAACAGTGAAAGACTTTGTTTTTTTGGGCTCCAAAATCACTGCAGATGGTGACTGCAGCCATGAAATTAAAAGCCGCTTACTCCTTGGAAGAAAAGTTATGACCAACCTAGATAGTATATTCAAAAGCAGAGACATTACTTTGCCGACTAAGGTCCGTCTAGTCAAGGCTATGGTTTTTCCTGTGGTCATGTATGGATGTGAGAGTTGGACAATATCAATAATCTCAGATATGCAGATGACACCACCCTTATGGCAGAAAGTGAGGAGGAGCTAAAAAGCCTCTTGTTGAAAGTGAAAGAGGAGAGTGGAAAAGTTGGCTTGAAGCTCAACATTCAGAAAACGAAGATCATGGCATCTGGCCCCATCACTTCATGGGAAATAGATGGGGAAACAGTGGAACAGTGAAAGACTTTGTTTTTTTGGGCTCCAAAATCACTGCAGATGGTGACTGCAGCCATGAAATTAAAAGGCGCTTACTCCTTGGAAGAAAAGTTATGACCAACCTAGATAGTATATTCAAAAGCAGAGACATTACTTTGCCGACTAAGGTCCGTCTAGTCAAGGCTATGGTTTTTCCTGTGGTCATGTATGGATGTGAGAGTTGGACTGTGAAGAAGGCTGAGCGCCGAAGAATTGATGCTTTTGAACTGTGGTGTTGGAGAAGACTCTTGAGAGTCCCTTGGACTGCAAGGAGATCCAGCCAGTCCATTCTGAGGGAGGTCAACCCTGGGATTTCTTTGGAAGGAATGATGCTAAAACTGAAGCTCCAGTACTTTGGCCACCTTATGCGAAGAGTTGACTCATTGGAAAAGACCCTGATGCTGGGAGGGATTGGGGGCAGGAGGAAAAAGGGACGACCGAGGATGAGATGGCTGGATGGCATCATGGACTCAATGGACGTGAGTCTGAGTGAACTCCGGGAGTTGGTGATGGACAGGGAGGCCTGGCGTACTGCGATTCATGGGGTCGCAAAGAGTCGGACACGACTGCGCGACTGAACTGAACTGAAGTGAGGGAAGATCTGCTGGAGAAGGGAATAGCAACCCACTCCAGTAGTTTTGCCTGGAGAATTCCATAGACAGAGGAGCCTGGAGGGTTACAGCCCATGGGGTCACAAATAGTTGAACACAACTAAGCTATTAACACTTTCACATTCACTTTTTTACTATTTACCACTTGAAGAAGCTACAGTAACAGGCTGGATGATGAGCGATTGTGTCTTAGGTTCCACCACTAACTACAAGTCAGCTTCCAGAAACAGAGCCAGGTGACTCGCAGTGCACCCAAGACCAGAGGAAACGGCAGCTGGATTCAGCCCAGACTGCCAGTCCCCAGGATTGTAAACCACATAAAAGGTTGTTTAAAGCCGCTAAGTTCTAGGAGTTGTAGTACAGCAAGGGACAACTGGCATAAACTCAAGTAAAGAGTACTGCCTATACATTGAATAGTTCAAGCAGATTATAGGATTAAAATTATTATTTCATAAACATGGTTGAAGTGAAAATGTTTAAATAATTTGCTAGTCCTGATTATTTAAATAAATATATTCATAACAAATATATAACAAATACAGTAACAGCCAGCACACGGTATAATGATTACTATATGCTAAACAATCTATTCACTCACTTAATATCACAACCATCATATAAAATGTGATATTATTCCCAGATGAGAAACTTGTGGCAGAGAAAAATAATTTGTCCAAAGCCACATAGCTTGTAAGTGGTAAAGTGAAGATTTGAATTCAAATGATCAACACTATTCTATTGTGCCTCTAAACAATAATGGTAACAATAATAACATGACACAGGATTATGTTATCTTACAATAATATCTAAAATTGATTGAGTCAGTGAGGATATGTGAGCAAACAGAACTCCCATGCATTGCTGGTGACAGTGTAAAATGCTAAAATCAATGTGGAATACATCTTGGCAGTTTCTAATGAATAAGGGCATTACTCACACTGTCCTTTGGCAATTTCATGCTTAAGGAAATGGTTGACTATGTCCACAAAAAGAGTTGTACCACATATTCACAATAGTTTTATTTCTAGCAGTCTCAAATTGGTAACATGCAGGATGTCCATCAGTAAGAGACAGGAAGACATATGGTGGAGTATTCATACAACAGAATACTCTTGGGAGTTTTAGATCAAACTATCTATACATGTAATAGCACATACTGAATTTCAAAATGTTATGTTGAGCCAAAGAAAGAAGATAAAAAACAGTATATAGTATGTATTTCCATTTATGAAAAATTCTAGAACAAGTAGGAACATTCCAAAGTATATGAGAAAGCAATTGCCTGGAGTAGAGCACAGATTACTATTGAAAGGTTAGATAGGAGAACTTTCTGGGATGACAAAGGTGTCGTGTACCTCTATTTGAGTGGCGGCAAATGGGTATCAAAAAGTTAACATATTGTATGCTTTAGAATGAGCACTTTACTGAGCATAAATTAAAGCTGAAAAAAAACAAACAAAATAAAACTTGATCATTTTAACTGTTACTCAAGTTAAGAAATACTTATGGGGTACCCACTATGTGCTTAGCACTGTGCTCAAAGCAATCCTGAGTGAAAGAAGGAAATCTTGCTAAAATCGATGCTATTAAGAAGTCCATCCATTGTTAGAAAGAAAATTTAGGGGGAAATTCAGGAGGAAAAAAAATGCTGCCAAGAACACGGGTCAACCAAGTGCTTTAGAAGTGACAATAGAAGTACCACTTTTTATAAGCAAAACAGGGAATAAGCATGCAATGTTCTGTTTTAACAGTTGGTGATGTGACAGATTAATATTTTCCTTTTAAAAAAGTCATTAAAACTTTACATTTCAAAACAAAGCAACACAAGTAAAATCTCTTAAAATCCCAGAAGGATTCTAGAGACCTCCATATATTTTATCATAAAGTTATCAGTTAATCCCTTAATGATTTTATTGCATCTGATATCCTATAGTGAAATATGGGATAAGCTAACAAAAAAATTTATCACCCATTCAACAATCATAATTAAAAATTCATATTGAGCCTTTTAAACCTCCTTTTGTTCTTCAAATATTTAAAGGAAGAGTAAATAGGCACCCATGGAGGGTGATTCTGCTAGTCTAATAGTATGGCAAAAGTTATTCATCATTTTTAAATGATGTTACAAGATAAAGTCTTGAATAGTTGAGAGGTCTCCTCCATGAGTTGAAGTTTCTCCATATGAATCACTGAACAAGAATTTATTGAATACCAAGGTTATACATTGAATACTGGGGAAGTGAACATGCTATTCAATACACTCTCTGGCACCAAGAAAATTCTAATGTTACTTGGGTATATGGGAAGGGTAAAACATGTACACAAATCAAAGCAAATGAAGAGGAAAGAATGAAAAGCATCCTATTTGCAATTATGGGGTCCAGAGACCTTAATGGCTAGGGATACAGTTACCCAAACATACAGCTATGGCATGGTCATGATCAGAATGCACCAAACACTCTCATCATAAACAGCTCTATTTCTTTCCCAGTAAATATGGCTCAATATGAGAAGTGATTCAATTTCACAAAGCAAAACTTTCATAAAAATAGGTCATAAGTCATAAACAATTTCCATTAGTGCCTTGAGTTTTTCATTGGAAAATCCAATCAGTTCAATAATAAGAAACTCAACAAAGCTTTAGACCTGGAGTTTCTAGTCAAAGGAAAATGAATTGTTTCCTCCAATCTCATCTTGAAGTCAGAAATGTTTTAATGCCTATCTTCTGGACTACCATCCCAAGACACTGTACATGCACCATGATCTCACACCCTGCAAAACATATGTCTTTAACGTGGCTCTCAAGAGCAGGTGTAGCCTCCTGGCTCAGCTTTTTGTCTTCAGTCACCTCTTGCAATTCTGATTCAACAACTGATTTCAGTCATATTGAAAAATTTCATTCTGTTCAATATACCATTTTTATTTGTCCACTTCTATCTCATATATAGTCTCTCATCTCTCTTCTGGACTTCTCATATCAAAATTGTCATTAATGATTATTGCTGGTAACTGCAACCATGGAACTCAATTAAAAAGTTACATGTATAGACAAAAAGATGAAAAGGGCTCCAAATCAATTAGCATAAAGCACAATTTAGCGTGATGATATTTAGGTCATAATGTAGCAAACTGTGGCAGCTTTAAATTACTATGGATACGTTCAGGGTCTACCTGGCTTCCCTCTTCCTATGATGTGACTTGGAGGCTCTCTCAAGTTTATGAGCAAAGATGAACCTATACTCACCTCGTTCGCTGTCCTTTTCTGGGATCACTGTTCTATGCTGCCTGTTCTTGTCCACTATCTAAAAACTGTTGTTTGTTCTTTGTTGTTTTTTTTTTTTCATTTTTGGTTTTATTTTATTAGGCAGAAAGATAAAGCCAGCCCCTGCTACTCCACCATGTTATATAAGGAAGTTATGAGATCTGAGAAAGTGGCTGGCTCAGAGGTCAAATGTCAAGCACTTGAGACAGCAATAACGAAAGTTCTAAAATTCTGAAACCTATACTTCAAGGTTTGCAAATAAGGTAGTCTAGATATTTCCAGTCATCAAATATCTGGATAGAACTAAGTCATAAAGCAATATTCTTAATAAGTCATTCAGCCACTATTGTAGTAACTTCTATATCAAGTGGTCATTCTTACAAGCACAAAAAGTAGAAGAAAATTAGAACAAGGCTCAAAACTGAAGATAGTCACAAGAGGCCCTGAAATGGATTCATAGTGTGCTCTTCATTATTTTATTTTCCTTTTTATTTCCACAGTGTGAGAAGCAAGGGTTGGAGGTGGTAGACAGCTGCCTAAAGTAAAAAAAAAAGTCCCACATGGATTTAAAAAGACCAAAAAGTTCATCATACATGATTCAATGACCCTCTGCTACAACATGTTCCATAAATGTTGACTGAAACCAGATGCTTTCATGCCTTGCTTTTCCTTATTAACAACAGCACTTGGTGAAGATCATTAATGCTCCGGGTGCCATGCTATGTGCTTTGCATATAATATCCAGTTAATCCTAACACCAGCCCTCTGATGTAGGTGTAGTACAGTTATTATCCCCCTTTCACAGATGAAAGAACTAGAGAAAAGTAAGGTAACTCGCAAAGGATATCTCTGGGCAGTAGAAACATATGTCTAACCCATGCTGATCATTCTATGTAAAATCATGACATTTAGCCAGTTCATGTTTCGAGGACCTGCTCTCTCCTCCTCTGTAACCCCTCCACCCGACCTATGCCGGTCACTCCTTCATCATCAGGTTGTCCTGTCTTCCTGTCTCCAGCCGACCCATCTTCAGATCAGTTATGCTTCCCATCCTTTCCAAGAAGAGGATCTGAGTGGATTTAACGTAAACTCTCTGCAGTTTTCAGAGAAAACCCTTACTGTATCTGCTTACTCCAGTGCACACGTGCTCCTGCTGAGGTTCCAGCCCCACTATTGGGCTTTTCCCTCATCGCTTGCATCCTCTTCATCTGCTTCCCCTGCATCACTTTCTACCAGTCATAGGAGATCACTCCTAGAAGAATTTATGCTACCTGCTCAACTACCAGTCTTTGCTCACTTTTACTAAATAGTTTTATCTCTATCACCTACTTGTGTATGTGAGGAGCAGCTGAATTTCAACACATTAGGGGAAAAAAAAAAGAATGTCATTGTCCTAGTCCCCATCAATTTGCAGATATTTTACCTAAAAGGAGTTTGAACTTGGATAAAACTAGGCAAAAGTTAATTAATATTTTACTTTTTGCATCTTTAGAATATAAATAGCTTACAATTTATCATATGTAAATATATAAACACATAAACATTGTATAAATTTATAAATAAAGATTATTTAAACCTAGAATGTTACAATATAATGAATTTTTTGAGTCTGTATTAAGTAAGCACTTTTCAGGAACATGGGGCTAAGTAAAGTCCACTCGCTGAATAGGGAGCTGGAATAAATAAATCTTTCATCTAGAAAGATCTTACAAATCATTATAAGATGGTATACAGGAGCTTTAACCTCATTACCTATCTTTAATACTTGTATATACTGCTTTCATTCCAGTCCATCTCTTGAAAATTTATCTCTTCTTCCACCTTTCCTACATAACTGAACAAACAAGTTGTTTAACTTGAGCAATAAACTATTTCCCTTTATTTACGTGGTCATCTGACATTTACAAGTTCTCTTCCAACAAGTACAAAACATGAGTTTTATTTAATTCTGGTCTTCAGATTCATATTTCTCTTACTGTCCTTCTACTTTATTTGATAACAACGCATATGTGATATATTTTCTGTGTTACACTTACTACAGCTTAATCTATTCCATTCCAAACAAAAACTACTTGATCTCTGCATGTTGCAATCTTTCCTAGTTTCTTTACTCTGCCTTCATAGCAATTTCCTCCCTTCCTTATTTTATTTTCAAATCCAGACCACTTTATTTCTACTAACATCTCAAATTTATTTGCTAATTCTGCTGTCAATTTTCTCACTGTATTATGAGATGTCGTGTTGCTGTCAAGACTGCCAGTGATTGAAATCCTCTGTTCCTCATATTTCTTTATAAAATTAACACAACCAAAATGAGATCTTAATTCTCAACTTATTCATTTAAAATTTTATTAGCAGATTTTTATTAGCTTTTTACTCTTGTAATATAATTCAAATATCAGGAGATAAATATAAAGTTTACTAGATTAGCTACATCAAACAACTAAATTATAATCATACATCCAATTTCTAACTTCAGGTTTATTAATGCACTACTGTAAAATAGCATCTTGTTTCACATATTATATTCTAGAGCTACAATGGATGAGAATGGCATAAAGTCCCTTAGTTGCTCAAGTTTATGGTTCATATTTAAGCACCAAGCTGGAAATAGCCTTAAAGGTAATCTAGTTCAATTATTAAATGATAAAATCGTCTCTACAATAACCTTTACAGGTCAATGTCCAGTCTCAGAACAAGTAGGTCCAGAGAAAGAATACGCCATAAACTTTCTCACAGGAATGTCTGTTATATGACAGGTAAAACATTCCTCATCTTTTAACCACAATCCATTGCTTTATTTTAAAACTATAATCAAACATCCAGTCTGCACTTATAGCCCCTCTAGTGTTTGTATACAAAAATGCAATTCCCAAATTTTAACTCATCTAAACACAACCTTTTCTGGTTTCTTTAAATGTTTCTTACAACATTATGATTAAACTTTTCTCCATATTTTAAGAATTCTCTAGCTCTCTATGCCTCTTTCAAAATATCTCACCCAGAGTAAACTAATCATGTGTTCAATTATGTCCTTGGATAATTCTTAGATATTTACAGCTTCTACTATGTTCTATGAAAAAACTGCTCTACGGTAAACATAAATGAATGTGTAACCCGGTCAGTGGTAATGCTTCCCATTCACACAGTAATCAGATATTCTGAACAAAAAATTCATCTAAATGGCAATCCACTCCAAAGTTCTTGCCTGGACAATCCCAGGGACGGGGGAGCCTGACGGGCTGCTGTCTATGGGGTCGACAGTCGAACACAACTGAAGTGACTTAACAGCAATCTGAACACCACTTAACATATTTTCTTTTTTCCTGTTCTTTTTATATCGCTTGACAGTCTTGTTTAATAACCATGTATTTTTAAGCTAAATAGACCCTTTATGGTTACGATTGTGGTATTTTCTATTCATGTTTCACTATTTGTACTATAATTTTAAAGAAAAGGAAGTACTCATCTTTCTAATCAATAGGAACATCAATGTATAGACCAAGCATAACATCAAAATTTAGGTTCATAATGTTTTTAAAAGTATAGCATATATGTGAGTGTACATATGTATGGATGAATACATACATAATTGAACACATGTTTAGTTTACAAAATATCTGGTAAGATATTTTGGAAGAGGCATACTAGAGAATTCTTAAAATATGGAGGAAAGTTTAATCACAATGTAAGAAATGTTTAAAGAAACCAGAAAAGGTTGTGTTTAGATGAGTTAAAATCTGGGAATTGCATTTTTGTATACAAACACTAGAGGGGCTATAAGTGCAGATTGAATGCTTTGATTATAATTTTAAAATAAAGCAATGGGTTGTGGTTAAAAGATGAGGACTGTCTTACCTGTCATATAACAGACATTCCTGTGAGAAAGTTTATGGTATATTCTTTCTCTGGACCTACTTGTTCTGAGACTGGGCATTCACCTGTAAATGTTATTATAGAGATGGTTTTATTTGATAGTTAATAGTCCTTCTCTCTCTCTCTCTCTCTCTCTCTCTATATATATATATATATATATATATATATATTTGATAGTCTCTCTCTCTAGAGAGAGACAGGACTTCCCTATAGCTCAAATGGTAAAGAAACTGCCAGCGATGCAGGAGACCAGGGTTTGATCCCTGGGTTGGGAAGTTCCTCTGGACAAAATGAAAGTTAAAGTCGCTCAGTCATGTCTGACTCTTTGTGAACCCATGGACTATACAGTCAGTGGAATTCTCCAAGCCAGAATACTGGAGTGGGTAGCCTTTCCCTTCTCCAGGGGTTTCCCCAATCCAGGGATCAAACCCAGGTCTCCAGCATTGCAGTCAGATTCTTTGACAGCTGAGCCACAAGGGAAGTCCTCCTCTGGAGAATGGAATGGCAATCCACTCCAGTATTCTTGCCTGAAGAATTCCATGGACAGAGAAGCCTGGTAGGCTACAGTCTGTGGGGTCACAGAGTCGGACACGACTGAGAGACTAACACAAACACACACACACTCACAACTGAGTGACTAATACACACACAGACACACACACATATATATAGAGAGAGGAATGGGTGACAAATCATACAAGAAGATATGTTAAATATAATAAAGCTAAAATTTTAAATTAACAGAATTCTTAATGATATACCATTTTTGCTGATAATGTTTATAAATAGATGTCTCCCCAAATCAGCAATTATGTAGCTAAATCAGTTTAATTTACTATAGACATAAAAATTGGTAAATTTTCCTAATAGAAATTTATTGATCTATTAAAAGCATAAAATACACACATTCTTTGATTCAACAGTTTTGTTTCAGGAATTCATCCTTAAGAGATAAAAGATTAAGGAAATTGTATATATCCATAAATGGAATAATAATTGGCCATTCAGTTCAGTTCAGTTGCTCAGTTGTGTCCAACTCTTTGTGACCCCATAAATTGCAGCACGCCAGGCCTCCCTGTCCATCACCAACTCCCGGAGTTCACTCAGACTCACATCCATTGAGTCCGTGATGCCATCCAGCCATCTCATCCTCGGTCGTCCCCTTCTCCTCCTGCCCCCAATCCTTCCCAGAATCAGGGTCTTTTCCAATGAGTCAACTCTTCGCATGAGGTGGCCAAAGGACTGGAGCTTCAGCTTTAGCACCATTCCTTCCAAAGAAATCCCAGGGTTGATCTCCTTGGCCATTAATATAATGGAAAATGATATTTCCTGGCATGGAAGATGCTCATATTACAAAACTATGTATAAAATTCAGGCCACGAAACATTTGAAAAATACATAATAATTTGTTTATGTGACTATTTAAACCAAGAAAAAACATATCTGGATGGACATCACCAAATGACATTGATAATAATCTCTTGGTATTAGAATTATCAATGACTACTTTCCTTGGTCTGTTTATCCAGGGAACACTGTTTGTATAATAAGTGTACAGTAAGCAAGGATATGTTTTTAATATTAGGAAGTGCTTGCATGGTTAAACCTCCTACATAGCATTTTACTTAGTATGTAAGAGTTATGATACATAGAAAGGACAGAAAAGAAAGGAAACTGTTGGGTACCCCAATGCAATCTTAATGTTTCTGCTTCAGTAATTTTAATATGTGTTATTAATGATATTATGCTGTGACAAAAAGCAATTACAATATCATTAAACAGATTTATCAACCGTAATGGAACTAGATAAATTATTTTTTTAACCAACACATTCATCTAATTATATCCTATTTAATATTTTACAGATTTTGAACTTCTCAATTATGACCTTTTAAATATGTGTTTGTTACTCATCATTTAGAACTTTCCTGCTGCTGCTGCTAAGTCACTTTAGTTGTGTCCGACTCTGTGCAACCCCATAGATGGCAGCCCACCAGGCTCTGCCGTCCCTGGGATTCTCTAAGCAAGAACACTGGAGTGGGTTGCCATTTCCTTCTCCAATGCATGAAAGTGAAAAGTGAAAGTGAAGTCGCTCAGTCGTGTCCGACTCTTAGTGACCCCCATGGACTGCAGCCCACCAGGCTCCTCCGTCCATGGGATTTTCCAGGCGAGAGTACTGGAGTGGGGTGCCATTGCCTTCTCCAAGAACTTTTCTAAGTATTGCTAAATTCCATATTCTACTGGTTTGCTAATATTAACATGACTTTCTAATTCATATTTTGTGTTTGTTATAACAGAATTAAAATCTCATTTTTATGTAGATTGAGCCCTTTTCATTTTTGTATGTTTTACTCACCAGTCCTCTTATTTAAAGTATATCCTGGTAAACAAACTGGCAAACATAGAATATATAAGAAAAGAAAATTAAAACTATCCTATTACCTACCTCAAAGATTATAATCAATGAAGAATAAACATTTTGCAACACTTCTCTGTGTGGTGTAACTTGAACAATTTTAATATTAATAATTTCTTATATAGTCATGCTCTTACATTAGAATATTTTGCATATATTAAATATTTCTTCAAGATTTCACAAAACAGTACACTGTATGTGTAAATTAACTTTTCCACTACTGTCTAATATTTTATTACTGATAAAAATGAACATTCCAAATGATAATGCTGGCTCATTTTACTAGCTCTATTGAAGAAGTTAATTTTCATTAACTATGTAAATAAATTATTCTACAATAGATAATTACAATTGCATAGGAAAGGAAAAATTATTTCCCCTCTACCCTTATGATTTATTGGTCATAACTTCTGTAATAGAAGCCAGATTAACAAGAGAAAAGCAAAAAGAGGTTTATGAATATGTATACCTCATGTATTCATGAGAGGAACACTGATTAACTCAAAGACATGGCTTAGAACTCTGACTTATGTAGCATCTTCAACAACAGCAACAATAAAAGACATATGTGGATAAATGACAGGACAAAGGAAAGCAGTTTTAGGATTCCCAGGGTGGCAAATTTACATGGTAGATAAAATAATAATAGATAAAGGCTAGTCAGAAAAGTTTGTTCTACAGATTCCTCTGCTGCCATCTCCAGGTCAACAGGGAATAGAGTTCTTAGGTGATCAACTTTTTTTTTTTTTTCTTTAAGTAGAGAGGGTAAGACACCTTTGTAAATTTATCTCCTGCTCTTAGGCAAACAGGTGTAGCATAGGAATTCTTTCTTGTATTTGCTTTCTCAATTGTCTACGGCTCAAAATAACTATGCAAAAGGGGCCTGCTTGTCAAAGGCATATTCTGCTACCCTCCAAAAATATGATTATATATCAAACCCCAACTGTGATGCTATATTTTAAATTCTTTGAAACTAAGCTTCATATAATTACTTCAATTTAAGCAATCATGAGATAATATAAATAAAATTCATGAAAAATATGGACTTTTTTTTGCAACCGTCTTTCATAAAAGGATATAGGGATGGATGAGATAATTACTGCAAGATATATGAAAGAGTATAAAACTACCTTCAAAACCAGAGGAAGTTAAGTCTTCATGTATATTAGAGACAGGCCTAAAAAAAAATAATAATAACTTGCAAACAACTTAATTGGTTCTGCATTCTTGCAACTCAATTTTTTAAGTTCCTGTTCTTAATGTCTGCATCATTCTTGTCGTGGCTTCCTTTATGAGTTCCTGCCTGCAGCTATCATTTAGAATTAGTCTCAGTTTTCTCATTTTTCTTTCTTTCCTCTACTTAAACTTCATATAGCAATCTATTACTCCACTCTTTTTCCCTGAGTACTTATTCTATTTGTCTCTCTTTCCTTTTCATTTTGCTATCATGCCCTTACTATTTTAGCTGTTTTTAGTTTCACATTTGCATTGGCAAATAGCAAGAGATGAACTAGATAAGTAAGAAGCAGATTTCGGGCCAGGCAAAGGGGCAGAGAGCACACAAGCATCAAATGAGCATATGAAAAATTCATAACGGGAAATATGCTTTCTTAGCTTTTGTAGGACTAAAAAAAAAAAGTTCTAATGGCCTCCCTTGAGCAGAAACGTGGAAGCTGCAGGAAAATCAAACCTTACAAACTGAGCCAAAAATAAAGACTGGAAGCTGTTTCAATTATATTTAGGGTAGGAATCATTGAGCTCAATGAAGAAATAACTAACCCTTCTTAGATAGAAAAAGGAGTTAAGGTGAGATGAAGCCTTACTGATGATATTATTCCCTCCTTACCTGCACTGTGGCATAGGAACTCCTATGCCTCCTTCCAGAACTAGCTGAGCCTGACAAAGGTCTCTACATCTGATTCAGCCATGCAGTGTTAATTGCCCTCTCTTCTGTACCCCATTCCTCAAGACATAGCACTTAGTACTCTGTGAGCTTATTTGGTGACAGATTTATGAATATATTACTTTATCTTCCATCCACCATTCAATAACTAACTATCTGCCTTTAATTTTTTTTGGGGGGGGTGGTTGCTTCCTGGTGGCTCAGACAGTAAAGAATCTTCCTGTAATGCAGGAGACCTGGGTTTGATCCTTGGGTTGGGAAGATCCTCTGCAGGAGGGCAGGGCAACCCATTCCAGTATTCTTGCCTGGAGAATTCCCATGGACAGAGGAGCCTGGTGGGCTATGGTCCGTAGGGATGCAAAGAGTCAGACATGACTGAGCAACTAAGCACAGCACATTTTGTGGGGGAGAGGAAACCCATTCAGAGCAACTGGAACACCCACCAACTAAGCATGCCTATAAAGGGTTGTGATAAGTGTTTCTTATTTAAATGCATTCCTGAATTTAGTGTTATTATTAAATAGCTCATACATATTTGTCTTTTTTTTTTTTTTTTTTTTGCAGAAAGCGATAAATATAGAGCCTCTTGATGAAAGTGAAAGAGGAGAGTGAAAAAAGTTGGCTTAAAATTCAATATTCAGAAAATGAAGATCATGGCATCCAGTCCCATCACTTCATGGCAAATAGATGGGGAAACAGTGACAAACTTTATTTTGGGGGGCTCCAAAATCACTTTAGACGGTGGCTGCAGCCATGGAATTAAAAGACACTTGCTTCTTAGAAGAAAAACTATGACCAACCTAGACAGCATATTCAAAAGCAGAGACATTACTTTGCCAACAAAGGTCCATTTAGTCAAAGCTATGGTTTTTCCAGTAGTCATGTATGGATGTGAGAGAGTTGGACTTTAAAGAAAGTTGAGCATCGAAGAATTGATGCATTTAAACTGTGGTGTTGGACAAGACTCTTGAGAGTCCCTTGGACTATAAGGAGATCCAACCAGGCAATCCTAAAGAAAATCAGTCCTGAATGTTCACTGGAAGGACTGATGCTGAAGCTGAAATTCCAATACTTTGGCCACCTGATGCGAAGAACCGACTCATTGGAAAAGACCCTGATGCTGGGAAAGATTGAAGGCAGTAGGAGAAGGGGACAACAGAAGACGAGATGGTTGGATGGGAGCAAGCTCTGGGAGCTGTGATGGACAGGGAAGCCTGGCGTGCTGCAGGCCATGGGGTCACAAAGAGTCGGACACAACTGAGCAACTGAACTAAACATGTTTGTCAGTTATCCTGAAATCTGGACATATGATGCTCTTAATGTCAAAGCATTTCCACTAATTCCAGTGGCTTCTTATTTGCATTCCCTCTGTTCACAATAGCTTTTTTTTTAACTTTATACTGAGATAAATGATGAATTTTATGTTACATTAGTAACTGTTTTGAAGCATATAATTACCGGCTTTTCATATTTTCACAAATTCATCCACTTATCACCACTATCTAATTCCAGAACACTTTCATCACTTCCAAAGGAAACCCCATATCTCTTCGGTGGTCCCTCTCCATTCCCCTCTACCACAAGTCTATGGAAAATACTATCTGGCCTCTGTTTTTACCAATTTGTCTGCTCTCAACATTTCATATAAGTGATGTGCACCTGACATGGCTTTTTCTGACTTCTTTTACATTGTATATTTTCAAGCCTAATCCTCTTAAAGCATGTATGATTATTTTGTTCCTTTTAATGAATGACTAATGTTCCATTTACAGATATGTCACATTTTGTTTATCCAGTCATTGGATGATGGACATTTGGATTATTTACACTTAGGGGGTATTATGAATAATGCTAATATGAGTATTTGTGTACAAGCTTTTCTGTAAAAATAGATTTTCAATGTTCTTGGTTATAAGACCTCCTTGAAAAGAACTCGAGATACTCTAAAACCAACATTGTAACATCCATTGTTACAGTGTTGCTTTGTTTCTTTATGTGAAAGACATATGTTTGTCCTACATTTGGTCAGCCATTTTTGTCCAAATGATCCACCAAAACAGAAAGACCATAGACTCAGACAGAGGCTGTAGACTCATGAACAAGATACACTCCAGACACGAACTCAGAAGAATGCATTACAGCACAGATGAGCTGACAGTGACCACAACACTGTGAGCCTGCTCTCACTGCAAAACACGGGAAAAACTGCACGCTGTGGATTCTGACATATCCTCACGTTGAAGGAAATGCCTTGGAGACAAACGGAACCACAGCCAATCAGCAATAAACAGAAGTCATTAAATGTCACCACTGATACACTTTCAGTAATTTTATAAATATTTACTGCATTTAATTGGCCTCAAAAATTCAAGCCAACCATCTGAAAACTGTGTGAAACAAGCACTCACAAGCAGATTATAAAATAAAAGTTTACATTCATGATATGTCAGACAATAATGTTTACCTGTCATATTCAACATACTAATAAACTGTGGTGTATAGGAAAATAAGAAAATTTAAAAGGTTATTATAAAAACAGAGCAGGAGTATATGTGAAAATAAAGGGGAAAATGAGTGAGTATTGGGGAAAATGTGGGAAGTTAAAAGCTGTCAGCTTATGGAACTTTATAACACATGAAAATCTTCATGTCAAAGTCAGTCGAGTTGCCAGCCAAAAATAAGTGAGTCAAGAATACCCGACTACAATTACATCGCTCAAAGCTAACCTATCTTTATCTCCATAGAACAAGATGACACTAGAGAAACAGAGAAGTCACGTGCTTGACCAACGAAGCCACTGACATAGTCAACACTAGAGGGAGAGCACAAAAAGGGAAGAGAGAAGTTGGCATGGGAGGACACTGCCAGGTGTGACAGAGAGCTTCAGAGGCCAAACGACTGCTATGTTCCTCTAGGGAGAGCAAGAAATTGGCCACCAGAGGTAGAAGACCACCGTGTACAGTAGACAGAGAGATTATAAAACACTTTCAGCACATCCCAGTCCTCAGCCGCTGAAGATTCTTCAGGCTTCAAATGAGTCACGGAGAGTAGCAATCACACTGGCTATGTTAAGCATATACTGGACAGTCCCAGGACTGGGCTTTTTATTGATCCTTATGGCTAGGGTATATGGGATGTACTGTCATCATTCTTCCTTAACCGACAGATATGCGGATACTTCAAAGAAGCTAAATAATTTGGTTAAGATCACTTTACTGCCTCACTTCAGATGCTGAGCTCACATTGTTATCCATGTTAATGAACTAGAAGGTACCAAACTGTGGTAAAGGTACATCCACTAACTATAAAACCCAGTAACTGTTAGACACAGCTTTTAAAACAAGGCTATGCAATATCTTCTGTGACCAGGAATGACTTCTCTAACTTTGCTTGTTAGGTCAGAGCAAACTTTTAGTGTTCAGTATTTCTGTTTTATCCCATCAGCGTGTCATGAACTGTCAAGAGTATGGAAAACGTCATCCAAATCGCAGCTTTTCACTAACAGAGCAAGTAGGTGCCACCTCTAAAAGGCTGCTTCTGTCATGCCCAGACTCTGCTGGAGGTTGATGCCAGTGTGGCGTGCCTTCCCAGGTGACTGAACAAAAACCAGGTGTGTCATTCTCATAATGTTTCCAACTTTTGTCAAGAACTTAAATTAAGTGGAGTTGAGGCTTTTAGAACAATTTTGCAAGAGCTGGGGCTCTAAGTACCATACTTCATATAGAAGTTCTTCTAAACTGACAAAGAAAGTAGGCAATGAGGCTAGGTTTTTCCATGAAAAACAGTAAAGTTTAGCTGCTCCTGTTTTAGTTTGGTATTTTACTGTGTTCTCTAGAGTTGTGAGGGGCTTCCCAGGTGGCACTAGTGGTAAAGAACCCACCTGCCAATGCAGGAGACATAAGAGACGCAAGCTCAATCCTTGGGTTGGGATGATCCCCTGGAAGAGGCATGGCAACCCACTCCAGTTTATGTGCCTGGAGAACCCCACAAACAGAGGAGCCTGGCGGGCTTGGACTACAGCGTTGTAGGATCACAGAGTCGGACGTGACTGAAGTGACTGGGTGCCCATGCACTCACGCACTAGGGCTGAGACCTTATATTCCTATGAGGAGAACAGTTGAAGACCTTATAGGATATTGGCTGAAAGAGCAGTTTCTGGAATTACACAGCCTGCAATCCAATTCTGAGTGCCACTATCCTGGGGACCCAAAGGAATGTGTGTTACTCTGCAATTGTGTCCTCATTGGTAAATTAGGACTGTGCCCTTGAGTCCAGTGGGTAATGTCAAGAAAGGAGGAAGAGGGTGGAGATGACTCTTTCTCATGCTTTCATAATTACCTTTCAAAGAATCATAATAAACAATACTTAAAATATCCCCTTAGTCAAGAGCATTAGATTCATATCTGTGCCTATAAAAACCTATTGACTGGTCCAGTATTATATCTGGTAATCAAGAAAACATGGTAAAAGGAAGAGAATACTTGCAGGTCATAAAAATACATGTATCACAACTATGTCTAGGAATATTTTAATAAAAGTACTGCTTATTTTTAATAATGCATACCCTGGTTTATAAAAACAGGCAGGCACTATGTACAAAACTGTCATCTTAATCTGGTTTGATAAAACAAGTACTGAATTCAGGACCAAGCATCACAACTCGTTATATGCTTTTGGCCCTCTTTAATACAGCGTAGTCCCTTCTCCAGACATTAACTTGCTGAGGAGATCAGGCCTGCTGTCGCACAGAATGTCTCATATTTATTATCTGTCTTGCTGCGTCTGTGTGATGATGTCTAGTATGTGCATTTCCTGTTCCTCCTGGTGATCTGATATTAAAACTTTGACATGAGTACATCATGGATGTTGTCTGTTACACCTTACATTATATCAAGAGACATATATCTGACTCATTACTGGATTACAATGAAAACAATCTAATTCACTCATTGTATGTGTTTTCCCCTTGTAAAGTTATATGTAGAGTTCTACCTTGATATTATAAAATTATCTGGCTCCCCATAATTCAGTTTATTAAACTGATGATCCCTACCCAAATCAGTAATTTCATTTGGGTGTTTTTATTACTTTCAGTTTGTTGCTTTGTTTCTTTGTATTTGTTTATATTTGAGCAGGGAGAACTCTACTTAGGCCAGGCTTTTTTCTCACATAGAAGATAAATACATGGTTGGCAATTTCAATTGTCAGGTCTAAACTTGAATTTTAACTTGATGGGCATGATCTATCAGCTTGATCTACAAAGCCAGCAGGCATTCATTCCCTTCGAGCCTAAGCTAAGGATAAACAAAAGGAGTGGTGACCATCCACCCAGTGTTTACCAATATACATCAAACACCAGACTTCATTCTTATTCATCCTCACAATGATATTATGAAGCATTTTATCACTATTTTACAAGTGGGAAAACTAAGGCACAAAGAACTTTTCCAGTGTTCAACAGTACACAGTTATTCTGGAATTCAATATCATCCTATCTATTTAACATCCCTTCTTTTAATAATTATGCTGTGTGCACTCAGCTGCCAAGTCATCTCCAGCTGTTTGAAACCCCATGGACTGTAGACTGCTTGGCTTCTCTGTCCATGGGATTTCCCAGGCAAGAATACTAGAGCAAGTTGCCACTTCCTTCACCAGGGGATCTTCCAGACCCAGGGACTGCCATGGGTCTTCTGCACTGGCAGGCTGATTCTTTCCCATTGAGCCACCTGGAAAGCCCAACAAGAATTCACATAGGGTAGGTGTATTTTACCTTTATTCTCTGAAGGGCAGGGAAACCCTCACATGTATACAGTATGAATAATATTTCTCTTTCCATATCTTTGTATGCCTACCTCTCTCAAACACTGCCTTTTATCTCAAGCACTTTGCCGTCTGAGATCTGTACTTTCTACACTGATATAGAAATAAATGAGCTGACTGTGATGAGGAGTGAGGACACTGGCATTCTAGCTCTGATGATAGTTGGTACCCCATTCAGGAAGGATCAAAACTTTGGTGCATAAAAAAAGATTAGTTTATTACTGTTCAGTTTACTTTCCTACTTTATCCATGGCCAAATGGTATGTTGGTGTTCTCCAGGATGCAAAAAAGAAGAATGTATATTTCCTAAGAAAATTCTAAGAGCTCCAATGCTGAAATTTCCTCTATCATTTTTTTTTTTTTACCATTTAGTGATATGGAGAAAGTAAGGCTATTTTCATTTTTATTTCTTTACAGATTATCTTTTTTGTGTGTTTACTTTTGGAGGAGTTGACACTTGAGTTATAGGCTCTTCTCATGCTTATTTTAAACTTGCAACCAATTTGTCTCTTTGTGCGTGTTCTTAAAACTTCTAATGAAAAGTTGAGAGATAGGCTATCAGAAAACCAAACTGTGCTGCCATATTCACCTTGAAAAGTACTGTACCAACTTTAAAAGTTGTTACCTTCTGAAGTGACTGATCTTCAAATCTAAAGTCTCTTTTTAATTTACAGTTTTCTTTAAAAATAAATTAAGTCATCCCATATTGTACTGCTTCCATTGATTAGTCAGCCATGCAACGAAGGAGAAATTGACAGATAAATTCAATAAACAGCATTATGCTGAATGTGCTGAGTCCCCAAACAAGAAGTAAGCACAAATGAGGCATGTAGGTGCATCCCACTGACAATGCAGGGGAATCAATATTCACCAAGAGAGAACAGGGCAAACCAGAAGGAGGAGAAAAGCAAGCAGTGTATATTAATAATACCAGCTTTAATGAAAATGAGGCCAACAATAGAGACTAGAGGGGAAGATGAGCAATCATGCTTGTATGTGCTCTACAGAGGGATATCCAACAAAGAGTTTCTGAAAGGTATACAGCAGTAACCACTGGTGAATGGTGGCAAGAAGGGAAGATGAGAAAAGGAAAAACCACAAGCATAAAAATATTTCAGAGCCTACTGAAAACTGCATTCCTCTCCTTATTTTTCTATAAATTGTTTGGCAGGAACTTTTGTTCAGCTTCAAGGAATATGACTGCAGCCATGAAATTAAAAGATGTTTACTCCTTGGAAGGAAAGTTATGACCAACCTAGATAGCATATTCAAAAGCAGAGACATTACTTTGCCAACAAAGGTCTGTCTAGTCAAGGCTATGGTTTTTCCAGTGGTCATGTATGGATGTGAGAGTTGGACTGTGAAGAAAGCTGAGCGCCAAAGAATTGATGCTTTTGAACTGTGGTGTTGGAGAAGACTCTTGAGAGTCCCTTGGACTGCAAGGAGATCCAACCAGTCCATTCTGAAGGAGATCAGCCCTGGGATTTCTTTGGAAGGAATGATGCTGAAGCTGAAACTCCAGTACTTTGGCCACCTCATGCGAAGAGTTGACTCATTGGAAAAGACTCTGATGCTGGGAGGGGTTGGGGGCAGGAGGAGAAGGGGACGACTGAGGATGAGATGGCTGGATGGCATCAAGTACTAGACGGACATGAGTCTGAGTGAACTCTTGGAGTTGGTGATGGACAGGGAGGCCTGGCGCGCTGCAATTCATGGGGTCTCAAAGAATCGGCACAACTGAGCGACTGAACTGAACTGAACTGAAGGAATGTCCTTTAAGCAACAATGTATACATTCGCAGTAACTTTAAGTCATTTCCTAATATTAAAAAAAAAAAAAACAGGCATTTTGCTCATTATTAACCTTTTAATAATCTTCCCAGAAAATGTTTACACTACCTTTCTCCAACAAGAAAAGAGACACAATAAAGTAATGTATTATATCATATTCTCAATTGACTTGGGATACTATGATTTTATGAACCCTCAGAGTCATTAAAAGTCCCCTGGTAAAATAATAGATTATAAAAAGATACGGCTCCTTCCTTCTCTTGATTTTTGGTCTAACTTTTACCCAAACTACCACACTTTTTTCACTTTTGTTGTTTATTTCTATCATAATCTTTTTATACACACATAAAAAGGTAAAGATTTATACCCTGGGCTATCCTAAGGCACATGGATTCTTTAAAAGCATTTGTATTGATCTATACTATACCACCTAATTATGGCCTAAAAATGATTTTAAAAGAACAAATAATTTTAGGAATTCACCAACATTTAGGTCACACAAATTCTGTTTTATTGAGAACTTATATTTGCAATATATTATGCTATGGGGCAGAGAAGGCAATGGCACCTCACTCCAGTACTCTTGCCTGGAGAATCCCATGGGCGGAGGAGTCTGGTAGGCTGCAGTCCATGGGGTCGCTGGGTCAGAAACGACTGAGCGACTTCACTTTGACTTTTCACTTTCATGCATTGGAGAAGGAAATGGCAACCCACTCCAGTGTTCTTGCCTGGAGAATCCCAGGGACGGCGGAGCCTGGTGGGCTGCCGTCTATGGGGTCGCAAAGAGTCGGACACGACTGAGGCGACTTAGCAGCAGCAGCATGCTATGGGGACCACAAAAATAGAAGAACACTGTTTTATAAGTATTTATCATTTAATTGACCTATTATTTAAAATTTGTGAAAATACAATCAGGCAAAGAGTAACTAAGGATATAAGCCCATTTACAATCACATCAAAAATACAAAATATCTGGAAGTAAATTTACCTAAGGAGACACTCTAAAGACCTATATTCTGAAAACTATTAGACACTGAAGAAAGAAATGGAACATGACACACACAAATGACCAAATAAACCAGGCTTTCAGACTGCAAGAATGAGTACTGTCAAAATGACTAAATCTTTTTCCTCTCTCCCTTCCTCAGGTTATCTTTGCAATTTTTTTTCTCCAAGGTCCATACAGTTGACCTTCCAGTGTACTAAGACTGTCACTGCAGACAGATTTAACAGAAGAGACCTGAAGTGATTCAATGATTGTCAGCATTTATTGATGAAAGAGGAAGGTAAGCAACCATAACACCTCCACCATAAAAATGTTTTAATTCGAAAAAATGGCATTTCTCTAGGTTTTATGAAAAGTAAGAAAACACAGATCTTGAAATAATTACAAATTTGAAGAACAAGTAATTTCCAGGATGATTTGTGGATGGAGATTTGAGTATGGCAACAACCTCTTTGGGTTGGAGAAGGAATGGAAAAGTGTATCTACTTTCCTAAGATGCTAAATGGAATGTTTTCTTTCACAAATCTCTAAGGGATGTTTATTTCTGTGTTTATGTGAAAGAGGAAATAATGCTAAACCTCCATTAGATGCAGAAAAAGGAGAAAGAAGCTTTTTTTTCTTGAATATTAGTAGAAAGAGAGATACTACTATCCTATTTTAAATGGGGAAAGTTGACCTGGATAATAAAACAGAGCTACAATTTAAAAACAGTTCCCTTATGCTGTAAGCATAGGATTTCGGTTATTTAAAAAAAAACAAACTTTTAATTTAAATTGAAGTATAGTTCATTAACAGTGTTGTGATAGTTTCAGGAATATAGCAAAGTGATTCATTTATACATATACATCTATCTATTCTCCATTCTTTTCCCATTTAGGTTGTTACATAATACTGAGCAGAGTTCAGGTTTTGATTTAACGTATATTAGTATTAAGAAGAAAACAGTCAAGGGAGAAGCTGACCTTCATACTAGTGTGTTGACAGTCCCTTTATCTGGTAGGCTCAGTCAATTGAATTTCTAGGTCAAATTTGAGCATTAAAGCATCTGATGTCCAACCAAGGAAACCCTGTTTCTACTTATTTACCATCATCCTAAACTCTGCTTGCTCATCAGACATGGTAGCACCACAAATTAGATGAAAAGGTGAAGTTAAAAGTTTCCATGTAAGACATCAACAGTGTAAGACAACCAACTTAGAGGACACATCCAAGTGATATGTCTTACTGTTGTTTTCATTGTAAAGAAAACTGAAATGGGCTTTTAATCACTGCTCTGGATAAATACATAAATCTATACATATAGATCTAAAAATTATATATATACACACAGATGTACACATACGTGTATACACACACACACACACACACACAGAGAAAGAAGGAGGAAGAGAAAGAAATAGAGAACAGGACTGAAGGAGATACTAGATGCCTTCATAAGGCTATACAAAATCAATTATAAAGTTAAAATAATTTTTAAATGGTCATTGAAAAACTTTGTAGACAATTTAACAGTATCATGGTTTACTGCTATTACTATAATTTCTCTGAAAAAAGGTCTTTAATAAAATCTCAACTTTTGGCGTCTCCAAATTTGTTCATTGTAAAATTTCTAATACTGGATAGGGAAAAAAGTTAGACCACTAAGGAAACTGAGATTAATGTTTATTTTTCCTCCCAGTTTAACCTAAGAGAGGGCTTTATATCCTATATTGATACTGTAAAAAATAATTTTCATTCATGCCTGAGGATGCAGAGAGATATAAGCTGTTATTCACACACTACTTCTCTAAAAAGACCTAAGAGGATACCCTGATAGGGTTCCATCTGTCTTCCGACACAACTTCAGCTCCCACCGTGACTGCGATCCCAATGGTTTTCTGTGATAGCACCAGGCAATATGACAAAGTGTTAACTGGGAGTCCAATCACCACCTCATCCTCACAACCTCACTCTCCTGGGAAAGGCCAGAATCACCAGGGTGGGAGTGTGATGAAAAGAAACAAAGCTATCTAAGTGTCTCTGATATTCTTAAACTATTCCTTCCAATATGTGAATGATCACAGTTATGCTGTGAATAATTTGAATCCCATTGTCTAGATGAGAGACTCAAGTGTACACCTATGAGAAGATATTCAACCTAATATTTAAATAAGAGTAGATGAAAACAATAAAGATTTTTTTAAAAACCAGCCAAGAAATATTTGCACATACCTTTATTGGTAATATAAGTTGGTATGCATGAGAACATGGCAGCGTATAGGATTTAGTACGTTAATTATGAGAGATGAACAAAATACACCCTCACATATATATATGCACACACACATATGTGCATGTGTGCTAAGCTGCTTCAGTCGTGTCCAACTCTTTGCAACCCTATGGATTATGGCCCACTAGGTTCCTCTGTCCATGGGATTTCCAGAGCAAGAAGACTGGAGTGGATTATCATGCCCTCCTCCAAGGGAGCTTCCCAACCTGTCTGCGTCTCTTATGTCTCCCGCATTGGCAGGCAGGTTCTTTACCACTAGTACCATCCAGGAAGCCTGAAATATATATATATATAATTTCTATCAGGAAAAGATGGTCATACATCTATTCAGTGGACTGGACCATTAGAATAATGAAAGTCAATATATTCTGGCAATGGATAAGTGCATGACACATTGTTGAGAGGAAAAAATTACAGAATTCAAACTTCATTTAAGTAAAATGAACAAACTAGTGCATATGGAAATCCATAAACAATATCTGGATCATGATATTAATATTAATGATGGTCACTTTGAGGAGGTGAGATTGTAAATGATTTTATAATTTTCCTACTTGCTTGACATATCTACAATGAGCTTTCTTTCTTTTACAATCAGAAAAAGAAACCTATAAAGTTGTTTCCATTTTGAAAAATGTTAAGGCCAAATCAAGAAAGTACTCATTAAAACTAATCATAGCATTGTAACATTTTAATAACATTTTTCATGATTATAATATTCTCTGATGATTACAAATTTAGGATAATACTGAAATTTATTTTGCAACCTATTACCCTGTTTTTTTTCTACTTAACATTTTGTGACTATGTTCCCATATTCTTCAAAATATGGTTTTTAATGACTTTAGTGTTCATTGTATTATATTAAATACATTAGTTTTTACCTATTTTTTAGGTTTCTAATATAGAAAGTAATTACATGACATGATTCTGAATTACAGAGTTACTTACTGAAGAATGAGTTCAGATGTCAGTAGAAGGTAAGTGTCTCAAGTTAAGGACAGATGGGTCTCAGAGATGATCATACGGAGTGAAGTAAGCCAGAAAGACAGACAAATATCACATGATATTGTCTATATTTGTAGTCTAAAAAATGATACAAATAAAACATATGCTGCTGCTGCTGCTAAGTCGCTTCAGTTGTGTCCAACTCTGTGCGACCCCACCAGGCTCCCCCGTCCCTGGGATTCTCCAGGCAAGAACACTGGAGGGGGTTCCCATTTCCTTCTCCAATGCATGCATGCATGCAGGCTAAGTTGTTTCAGTCGTGTCCAACTCTGTGCGACCCTATGGACAGCAGCCCACCCGGTTCCTCCATCCACAGGATTCTCCAGGCAAGAATACATATACAAAACAGAAATAAACCCACAGACATAGAACACAAACTTATGGTTAACAAAGGGAAAAATGCAGAGTAGGGGATAAATTAGAAGTTTGGGATTAACACATACACATTACTATATATAAAATGGACAATCAACAAAAACCTACCATATAGTATAGAGAATTATACTCAATAGTTTATAATAACCTACAACAGAAAACAATCTGAAAAACATATCCTCTTTCCATGGAATTTTCCAGGGAAAGATACTGGAATGGGTAGCCACTCTCTTCTCCAGGGAATCTTCCTGATTCAAGGACTGAACCCAGGTTTCCCTTATTGCAGGAGGATTCTTTACTGTCTGAGCCACCAGGGAAGCCCCAGAAAAAAAAAAAAAAGATTTACATGTAATATGTATCGCTGAATCAATCTGTTGTATACCTGAAACTCTGAACTAACCCAAAATTATAAATCAACTATAATTCAATTTAAAAAAAGAAAAAAAGGCTACAAAAATGCATTTGCTGGAGATGGGATCCCACCACATGATTATCCTATAGATCATTTCATGCCCTGGCTCCAAGGCACTGATATAATCAGGATAGTCTAGGAAGAAAAAAGTCAATCAGCTATCTACTTGGAATCATACTACTCTTTTCCTTAATAAGATAATCTAACCAATGATTTTTCTATTAAAATAATAATGGTGAACAATTACACAGCACATTACAAATATTAACTCATTTCATCTTAATAATCATGTAATGTAGGTGTTATTATTATCTTAGAAGAAGTAGAAGAAGAAGTGAAGTCGCTCTGTTGTGTCCAACTTTTTGCGACCCCATGAACTGTAGCCTACAAGGCTCCTCTGTCCATGGAATTTTCCAGGCAAGAGTACTGGAGTGGGTTGCCATTTCCTTCCTAGATATTATTATTCTCCCGATTTAACAAATGAAGAAATGGATACCAGAAGAGGATATATATATATATATATATATATATATATAAGGGGATAAAGATACCACAACAAGTAACTGCAGAGACAAAAATTGAACTCAGTACTATGGCTACAGAATCCATGTAATTACTTCCTTCAAAATTATGAACAAATTCACAAAATCTGAGACTCATTCAAGGATATATACTTAGGGAGGTCCAAGATCAGAATTCAGGGATAAATTCAGGAACTTTCAATCACACTCCACTCTTAGCAACAAAAATATCTAGTAAATGAGATTCAAGGGGAAGAGGAAGAAAGAAACACGTTATTTCTAGTGACTGAAAGTTCAGTATAAGGAGGCTGACTACACATACAGATATAAATAAAACAATTTGAGAAATGTTATGATTTTTCTTCTACCACCTATAATTTTTTTTAGTTTGAATCCAACTGCTTCACAATATTGTATAAGTTTCTGCTATACAACAGTGTGAATTAGCTGTATGTATACATATATCTTCTCCCTCTTGAACCTCCTCCCTCCCAATCCCCATCCCATCCCTCTAGACCCTCACAGAGCATCACGTTGAGCTCCCTTTGCTAGACAGCAGCATCCCACTAGCTATCTGTTTTACGCATGGTGGCATATATATGTCAATGCTTTTCTCCCTACTCATCCCATCTTCTCCTTCCCGCCCCACCCCCCGCCACCTTTCCACACGTCCAGTCTCTATATCCATGTCTCTATATTCTTTTCACCATCTACTTTCTTTTTGCTATAATATACCACCAAAAGCACATAGATCCCCACATTTACAAGAAGTGGTTGAATTAATATCTAGCTTTCTAGAAAGAATATCAAAGTTGTTCAACCTCAGAAATAATTCTTTAAGACACAGTAAATACTTCAGCCCACAGACTTAGGAGTTTCTGATAGCCCACACACGTAACAATGGCTCATTTACATTTCAGGAGGCAGCTAGACTATGAAAACTGAGTAAAACAGAAGGAAGTGAGCCATGGTCTGCCCCTTCCCAGGGCCCACGAAAGGAATTAATTATCCTGGGTAATTCTAAGATTCATTCTCTCACAGTGCACTTCAGCCTTCCCCAAGCAAATCACATGAATAATACTAGAAAAAGATCACAATGAACCATATTCCTGTCACTGTGTCAATGAGCATGGACTCAGTGCACATTAACAGATCTTCTACAGTCCCCCTTGAGCATCTGTGAAACATCTCTGACCTGGTCTAAGTGGGCTCCTACAGGTCATCACAAGCACTGCTGTCCTATTCCCAACATTCAAAGTTAAATGACATTTTCATACAGGGTGATCTCACATATTCCTTTATTTCTGTCCCCAAATGTTAAGAAACTAGCCTCCTACCACACACACACAATAAACTTGCTATAAAAAAAAAGGATGAATAAGTAAACTGGGACTCAGTTCAAAGTTCTGATACAAAAAACTATCTTTACATCTAAAGAAAGGTCGCTTAACTTTAAGACTCCTTTTCATTATTTTTGAAATAGGGAATTTACTCTATAAGTTACTAGTCTCTTTTTACCTCTCAAATTACAGTTAATATAATCCATTAGATGATAGACATACATATTTTTACCCAATTTCAGCACCCCCACTCACTAAGAGGGGGTGTAAGATTCTCTTATCATGGTCTCCCTTTCCACTCCTAATTGGTTGCTTTTAAAGCAATTCAAGTGGGTAACAACAAAATCCTTAAATACTTACAGCCATCTGAACTGTTTCTTAGGCGTTCTTTGGAACTAAAATGGTGCCATTTCCTGTTTGTCATTCTTAGCCTGATGCACTAATCAGCCACCAGCATCCCGCAAGACTCAGGCTCTGAGATTGTGAACAAAGTAAGTGATTTAGAGATGCTGAGATGCACACTCTAGAATTGCCAGACTGTGGAAATGCATCCCATAGAACACATCTTATTTCCAGAATATAAATGAATTAATCAGTAGGCCTGCCACCCGCATGCCAAAAACATCCCTGATTAAATTTAATGTAGTGAGTTTGTGCAATCACAACCAAACTAACCACTGATTAAACAAAGCCCTCTGAGTGCTAATTCTTTTAATGTGCAGTTTATTTCTTCTTTTGTCTGAAGGGCATACCTTTGAAAACATGGCTAGTTTGAGACACACATTCACATTTGGAATTCAGTTTGGGTTTATTTCTCAAGGCAACCCAGCTTTATTGTGGGCAGGGCAACTAATGCATCAGACATTTAGACAGATGTCTATTTAGTTAATTTGTCTTAGTGGCACTAAGATTTCTCAACTACCTTGTGGACAGGTGGAGAAAACTGTTTATCACAAAGTAGTTAGTCAGCTGATTTCCTCTCTGCATGAATAAACAGGAAAGAACCTATTGTTCCTTAACCCCTAAGACAAAAGTTAAATGTTGAAATATACCTAAGATCTCTGTCTCCTATCTCCTACACACTTGAATTTAAGGCATAATGGTATTTGCCTGCCATGGATGATAAAGGAGTAAGGGAACTGTACAATATTATAAAGAGATTGAAATTTGTTAAGACTAGTTCTTTATTTCCTCCCTTACAGATGCAGCTATACAGATTTAGATATATCACATATTAACTAGAGTCTAATTTATATCACAAAACCACTTGCAAACTCTTACTATAGGTTTAACAATAGTTCAGACTGCATGCGTTGTATTCCTGTTGTTTAACAGGTACCATAAAAGAGACTCAAATTCCTGCTCTCAAAATAGCTGGAAATTTAGCGGCAATAAATGTGGAGTAATATTTCTAGACTGAAAATGCACCCCCTGGTGTGTTATGTAGGTCTGTCTCATTCTAAGTCTTGTGGAATCATGCTCATGTAAATACTGGACATTCAAAAGTATATTTTTGGCTTAAAACAAAGCTTGGGGCTAAATACCTAACCGTGATCCACAATGAACATATAGGATTGCTGTCTCAACTCAAAGCTTGGCTTTTATGGCCCTATTCGGCCCTTAGAAGTCTGGCAAACATTCTCTTAGACTTGCAGAATAGCCCTAACTGTATATCATGGAACAACGATCTGAACGCAAGCTTGACTTTGCTTCAATACCAAATCTAGTATGCTGAGAACACAGGAAAATGTGTTCAGGCTAAAAACATTTATGGCCTCTTCTCTCACAGCCCACATCTATCCCACCATCAGTTCTTAGGGACTCTAATTCAAACTACTTCTGCTTCAAATATATGCATTACTATACATAAAATAGCTAGTGGAACTTGCAGTGTAACACAGGTAGCTCAGCTCAGTGCTCTGTAAAACCTAGACAGGTGGGATGGGGTGGGAGGGAGGCTCAAGAACGAGGGGACATAGGTATACCTATGGCTCATTCACATTGTCGTATAGCAGAAATCAATACAACATTGTAAAGCAATTATCCTCTAATTTAAAAAAAAAAGAAAGAAAACTACTGCTGCTACATACCTTGAATATGATCACTTATCATCCCCTACACCACTACAATTCCAACCTGAGAGTCAAAGGGTCCAGAGGACAAGATAACAATATATAAATACACAAGAACTGTTAGGTATAACATGGAAACTTTGCTCCTATGTGAGTCCAGTTAGCAAAATCAAAACCAATAAAGTGGTATTTTTTCAGTGTACATAAGAAAATCTAATACTCTCCAAAAATCTAATAGGTTACCTTAGGAAGCAATGGGTGTTTTCACATAGCTGTTAAGGAATGTATTAGAGAGAGTTCAGCAAGATCAATTAAGAATGAGAAAGGGAAAGGAACTGGAATAGAAAAGAGTTCCAGCCAATTCTAAAACCCTATGCTTTCAAACTGTCACTTTTTCATAAAGTTCATGAGCCATAGATGAGATAGGATTGCCATGTATAACATACATTTATAATGGTGTAGAACCATAAAACAATATCCTATTAGAAACTGGGAGGCAATCCAAATATTTCTTTCATTCCAAATGAATCTCCCCCGCTTTGATTTGTACACATCATTTCAGGATTTCACAAAACAGCTGTGAAATTGCTGATTTGTCTTACGTATGAATTTCTTTGTTAGAGATGAAAATGGCTCTTTGAAACCGTCATCGTCCTATAAGGAGAAGAGGTAACTTTTGCTTCTTTTACAAACACATGCAGGTCCATTCAAAGAAAGCCTCCTTATTCCTAAAAGGCTGTGTCACCCCAGGAAACGGTTCTTTCAGTGGCTCTTGTGCTACATTTCAACACCACAGAGCCATGTTTGGCACAAGAGCCGGGAAAGAGGTGAATGGAATGGTATCTTTGAGACACAGGCAAAGTTCACTCATCGCAAGCTGTTTACATCCCTGAAAGGGAAATTCCCCTGGCAACATCTTTGTTTCTTTGAGACAAGAAGACTCATGACAATAAATGCATTTAATTCTTAATTGACTACCCTTTAAAATCCTATAAGTATATCCCTCCACTGTGTGATTATATTTGAGGAACCATAGAAATACCTGTAGAAATTTTCTCTTCAGACTCAGTACCAGAGGCCCCATGTTCTTTTGGAACCTAAAAACCTCAATCCAAGCTTACTGTGTGAGTGTGGTGGAAGCTGTTGCTACTACAAATGACTTCCCCTGCTGAGAACCCTCCAGTAATCTTCTGAGAAGTCTCCAATACTATGACATTTCTAGGAAACTCAAAAGAGCAAAGCTGTTCTTTACCAGTGAATCAGTTTTAGACGAGAAACAGTGGAAACAGTGTCAGACTTTATATTTGGGGGCTCCAAAATCACTGCAGATGGTGACTGCAGCCATGAAATTAAAAGACACTTACTCCTCGGAAGAAAGTTATGACCAACCTAGATAGCACATTCAAAAGCAGAAATATTGCTTTGCCAACTAAGGTCCATCTAGTCACGGCTATGATTTTTCCAATAGTCATGTATGGATGTGAGAGTTGGACTGTAAAGAAGGCTGAGCGCCGAAGAACTGATGCTTTTGAACTGTGGTGTTGGAGAAGACTCTTGAGAGTCTCTTGGACTGCAAGGAGATCCAACCAGTCCATTCTGAAGAAGATCAACCCTGGGATTTCTTTGGAAGGAATGATGCTAAAGCTGAAACTCCAATACTTTGGCCACCTCACGTGAAGAGTTGACTCATTGGAAAAGACCCTGATGCTGGGAGGGGTTGGGGGCAGGAGGAGAAGGGGACGACCAAGGATGAGATGGCTGGATGGCATCACTGACTCCATGGGCATGGGTCTCGGTGAACTCTGGGAGTTGGTGATGGACAGGGAGGCCTGGCGTGCTGTGACTCATGGGGTCTCAGAGAGTCGGACACGACTGAGCGACTGAACTGAACTGATCTGAGCAGTTTGTACAGTAGGCATTATACATCCTTCAGCAACAGAGCTCAATAAATGAAATATTTAAATAATCTGACCCTAGGACATTAAGGCTTCTTGTTTCAGAAGTATGGGAACCTCAATCATAGTTAACAGTCATTATTTAAAAGTCCTCCAAGGGGATTGCATCTCCATTCTATTATGGTACATTTTTTTTTTTAAGTGGGAAAAACGTCAGGGCAAAATATGACAAAAGCAGATTTTAAGACAACAAAACAAGTAGTGAAAAGAATTAGTCTCATATATGTTTCAGTTCAGTTCAGTTCAGAAGCTCAGTAGTGTCCGACTAATTGCAACCCCATGAATAGCAGCACTCCAGGCCTCGCTGTCCATCACCAACTCCCAGAGTTCACCCAAACTCATGTGCATTGAGTTGGTGATGCCATCCAGCTATCTCATCCTCTGTCATCCTCTTCTCCTCCTGCCCCCAGTCCCTCTCAGCATCAGAGTCTTTTCCAATGAGCCAACTCTTCACACGAGGTGGCCAAAGTATCAGAGTTTCACCTTTATCATCAGTCTTTCCAATGAACACCCAGGCCTGATCTCCTTTAGAATGGACTGGTTGGATCACCTTGCAATCCAAGGGACTCTCAAGAGTCTTCTCCAACACCACAGTTCAAAAGCATCAATTTTTCGGGGCTCAGCTTTCTTCACAGTCCAACTCTCACATCCATACATGACCACAGGAAAAACCATAGCCTTGACTAGATGGACCTTTGTTGGCAAAGTAATGCCTCTGCTTTTGAATATGCTATCTGGGTTGGTCATAACTTTTCTTCCAAGGAGTGTCTTTTAATTTCATGGCTGCAATCACCATCTGCAGTGATTTTGGAGCCCCAAAAACTAAAGTCTGACACTGTTTCCACTGTTTCCTCATCTATTACCCATGAAGTGATGGGACCAGATGCCAAGATCTTCGTTTTCTGAATGTTGAGCTTTAAGCCAACTTTTTCACTCTCCTCTTTCACTTTCTTCAAGAGGCTCTTTAGTTCCTCTTCACTTTCTGCCATAAGGGTGATGTTATCTGCATAACTGAGGTTATTGATATTTCCACGGCAATCTTGATTCTAGCTTGTGCTTCTTCTAGCCCAGGGTTTCTCATGATGTACTCTGTATATAAGTTAAATAAGCAGGGTGACAATATATAGCCTTGACGTACTCCTTTTCCTATTTGGAACCAGTCTGTTGTTCCATGTCCAGTTCTAACTGTTGCTTCCTGACCTGCATATGGGTTTCTCAAGAGGCAGGTTAGGTGGTCTGGTATTCCCATCTCTTTCAGAATTTTCCACAGTTAATTTTGATCCACACAGACCAACTCTCACATCCATACATGACCACAGGAAAAACCATAGCCTTGACTAGATGGACCTTTGTTGGCAAAGTAATGCCTCTGCTTTTGAATATGCTATCTGGGTTGGTCATAACTTTTCTTCCAAGGAGTGTCTTTTAATTTCATGGCTGCAATCACCATCTGCAGTGATTTTGGAGCCCCAAAAACTAAAGTCTGACACTGTTTCCACTGTTTCCTCATCTATTACCCATGAAGTGATGGGACCAGATGCCAAGATCTTCGTTTTCTGAATGTTGAGCTTTAAGCCAACTTTTTCACTCTCCTCTTTCACTTTCTTCAAGAGGCTCTTTAGTTCCTCTTCACTTTCTGCCATAAGGGTGATGTTATCTGCATAACTGAGGTTATTGATATTTCCACGGCAATCTTGATTCTAGCTTGTGCTTCTTCTAGCCCAGGGTTTCTCATGATGTACTCTGTATATAAGTTAAATAAGCAGGGTGACAATATATAGCCTTGACGTACTCCTTTTCCTATTTGGAACCAGTCTGTTGTTCCATGTCCAGTTCTAACTGTTGCTTCCTGACCTGCATATGGGTTTCTCAAGAGGCAGGTTAGGTGGTCTGGTATTCCCATCTCTTTCAGAATTTTCCACAGTTAATTTTGATCCACACAGTCAAAGGCTTTGGCTTAGTCAAATAAAGCAGAAACAGATGTTTTCTGCAACTCTCTTGCTTTTTCCATGATCCACCGAGGTTGGCAATTTGATCTCTGGTTCCTCTGCCTTTTCTAAAACCAGTTTGAACATCTGAATGTTCACGGTTCATATATTGCTGAAGCCTAGCTTGGAGAATTTTGAGCGTTATTCACTAGCATGTGAGATGAGTGCAATTGTGTGGTAGTTTGAGCATTCTTGGTCATTGCCTTTCTTTGGGATTGGAATGAAAACTGACCTTTTCCAGTCCTATGGCCACTGTTGAGTTTTCCAAATTTGTTGGCATATTGAGTGCAGCACTTTCACAGCATCATCTTTCAGGATTTGAAATGGCTCCACTCGAATTCCATCACCTCCATTAGCTTTGTTCGTAGTGATGCTTTCTAAGGCCCACTTAACTTCACATGCCAGGATGTCTGGCTCTAGGTGAGTGATCATACCATCGTGATTATCCAGGTTGTGAAGCTCTTTTTTGTACAGTTCTTCTGTGTATTCTTGCTACCTCTTCTTAATATCTTTGGCTTCTGTTAGGTCTATACCATATCTGTCCTTTACTGAGCCCATCTTTGCATGAAATGTTCCCTTGGTATCTCTAATTTTCTCGAACAGATTTAAAATTTACCAATTTTCCACAAAAGGCCTTGGAAAATGATTGCATCACAGTTACCAGTATGAGAAAAACTACAGTAATTTGACTACAATACTTAGCCCTAAGATGTTCTTTACTGAAAGAATGAAGATTGAGTACACGTGTATCAAACAGAAAAATTAGTCTGCTTTTATGTCATATTTCACATTAAAATACTCTCTTAATGCACATTTTCAATGACTATTCATTGCTTTGGTGTCACAGTAAGATAGGTAACAAAATCATATTATACTAGTGCTGGCAGGGACTGGGGGCAGGAGGAGAAGGGGACGACCGAGGATGAGCTGGCTGGATGGCATCACAGACTCGATGGACGTGAGTCTGAGTGCACTCCGGGAGTTGGTGATGGACAGGGAGGCCTGGCGTACTGCGATTCATGGGGTCGCAAAGAGTCGGACACGACTGAGTGACGAACTGAACTAAGTCCCTCTCCACATGTAGTTCACAATCTACTTAGCAATATTCTCCAGTGAAGGATATATTAAAATTAACATTTGTGGGAAAATTACTGCTTGTCTTTTTTTCTTCCATGAGATAGAAATTTTCACTGGTTGGGCACAGGATGACAAGAAGAACTATATCTTCAAGTCTTCTTTGAAGTCACACACATGACCATATAACTAAGTGCTGATCCATGGGACGAAGCAGAGCAGTCATACAGCAACTATTGGGAACTTTCCTTAAGTGAAAATATCGTTTCCTTTTACTATTATGTTGCTTGAAATATACCTATGACACCAAAGCTCCATCCCCAATCACGAAGGCAAGGACAATGTCTGACAAAGCCTGGATCACTAACATCCTGCAACACTGTGACCACTTTGGATTTTCTACTCTCACTGGAAAAGTAAAACAACTATCAACTTTTACATCATTTAAGTCTCTGCAATTATGGATTTTTTCTTTTTCAATTATGGATTTTCTTTCTCTTGCAGTCAAGTCTAACTCTACCTACGGCCATATGAAGAAGATATGTTAAAGTTCTAATGCATCTGATGGTACAGTTACCAGAAAAATTTCTGAAAATGCATTTGTAAAATAAAATAATCATGGAACTGCTAAAGTATTTCACACCTTTGCATATCTGACATATGGAAACTCAAAAATCCTCTGCTCAGGAAGACAGATGACACAATTTTCATTTTAATTAGAAGAACATGGCACAGAGAGATTATAAGACAAGTCCAAGCTAATAAAACCCTCTCTTCACTCAGGGCCTAAATGGGTTGCTTGCCTTAGTTCAGCATGAGGATTTTCATTCTCTTACATAAAACCCTTCCATAAAATTGCAGGAAAGACTAAGTGGGCTATGGCAGTTTTTTGTTAGTCAGAAAGTGTGCTGTACAAAATGAATCTGAAAAAAAAAAGCTTTTATTTTCCTGAATTATATAATGATGAAACTGCAAAAAATGAAAAAAAAATTATCTGGAAAACTGGTCCAGTTTCAGCTACACAGTGGAAAAATGGATGAAACTTTTTAGGTGTCCCTTCTAAATTACTTTATATTGCCTGAGTTTTCAATAAATGGAAACTGTTGTACAGAAGGGGTTAGAAATATATTTGCAATTTTCACATTAAAACTGAAAGGAAACATATAGGGAATAAGTAAGGGGAAAACTGAATCTTGCTGAGGAGAAAAATGCATTTTACCAGTTGGAGAAAGGTCTAGGTAATAAGTAGAGACAATGTGATTTGTGAGGCAAGTTGCAAAAGGCACTCTAAGATGAGAGAGGGAAAATAAAATGAAGAAGACAGCATGTTTGGGACTTACTGGGCAAAAATAAAATCACTTTCAACATGCATCCCACACACAGACACTCAGGCAGATTTAGTTGATCAGTTCTGACAATAACAAAAAGAAGTACAAGTGGAAGATGCCCAGCCATTTCTCAAGGTACACAGTTTTATCTGAAAATTAAACAACTAACTTCCACATCTGAGCAATACCTCCACTGCCAGGCAAGAGCAATGAAGCAGGCTTGTCCTATACTATTTGCTCTATTTCATACTATTTTTGAACTGATTCTCTGCATCCTGGAATAGGTGGTGTTTGTGTTCGAGCTTCTATCCCAGATGGTAAATGTAGCAAGTTACATTAAAATAAAACAGCAGCAAATTCTTGATGGAGAAGATGCTCACATTCTTCACCTGGACAGCTTTTTCAGACTCCTACCACTAAAGACTGTAATATAAATAATGTATAAATGGGTCATTTTAATAACATCTCAGGTGTGAATATCAGCAGACTTGATAGTAACAGCCTGAGTAATGACACGCTCTCAGAGGACCAGTAGATTTTTACTCTGAGTAGTAGACAAACCAACATGTAGACCTTTAAAGGTAATTGGCATCTTTTATGATCTCAATTCAACAAAACAAATATAGCATAAATGACCTTACTCTGAATAATAACTTTGAGTCACCACATAGCAGCAAAATCAGAAATAACAATATGAATAAACCATGTGGGAAAAAAATGGGGATTTTTCTATCTCCAAATATGGTGGTGCTCATTTATTTTGACAAGTGCAATTTAGTTTTAATTATTCATCACATGGTGGTGAATGTGCTGTAGAATATTGCATAAAGTAATGAAAATTTAAATCTGTAATGGAAAGTCCTGGTAAGAGGCAACATTATATTAAATATTTGCTTAGAATAATGCAAAAGCAAGGATTTATAGCAGGCATCTGAGTGAGCAGAGCTTTCACAAGGCATTAACAGCAGGGGGCCAACTTTAGTCCTTAATGTGTGTGCACTGCTTTCTCTTTCACCTGCTTGTCTCATCCACCTCAGTGAACCTTTACTGTTCTTAAAGTTCATCACAGTAACACCTTGAATTTAAAGAGTGCTTCAAAATTTACAAAACATTTTCTCACTCATTATCTCACTTTAATCCATACATTCTCAACTGGGGGCAATTTTGCAAAAGGTAAAAATTTTGGCATTGCCTGAAGACATCTTCCCTGGAGTAGAAAATGGCAACCCACTGCAGTACCCATGCTTGGGAAATCCCATGGATAGAGGAGCCTGGAGGGTTACAGTCCATGGGGTCACATGGAGTCAGACATGACTGCATACACACACACAAAGACATCTTTGGTGTCACAGCTAGGAAGGTGCTACAGAGTAGAGGCTACTGACAAACCTTTCAAAGTGCAGGGCATACTCCCACAAAGAGCTGGCTGGCCCTAAATGTCAGTAGCTGAGGCTGAGAAATCCTGATTTAATCCTACAGCCACATGGTGTGGTACAGTAAGTGAACTGCTATCTGTGGATGAAAAACTTAGGCCCATAACTCTATAACTTATTTTAAAAAACAACAACAACAAAAACAACTAAAGACAAGTCTCTTCCTTTGGTGTATATTTCAGAAAAATTACAAAAGTCCAGTGATCTGTAGAAGTTGTGGGAAAGCTTGGTGACCAAAACAAAAGAGCTTGAAAATAATAAAGTGAAGTTCCCAAAACTAAGGGAAAACAGAAAAGAGGTATGGGAAAAGGGAACTACCTGCAGGTACCACAGTGCAACACAGGAGAAAGAAAACACCAAGATTTGGATCCCAGGCCTGCCTCTCACCCACCAGATGCAGGCTTCCCAATTTTTCAACAGAGAGCCTAGTTGACGAACTTGTCACAGGATGATTACTCAAAAAGACTTTATATGCAGTGCTCCTTATAAAACATAAATCACTGTCAAGGTATTATTTATTATCATCAACATTAGAGACAACTTTCCCCGGTCTCTCCTCACCACCCCCTCTTATCATCTAGTTAGTGATGTTCTAACTTGTGTTCACACACTGACTTAAAAAACCAGGTTCAGGTCCCTGCGCTAACACATAGCTAGATCCCATAAAGATATGGGAGTGAGGAAGGGAATGTGTGCAGGAGTAGTTAAAATCAAGGGGTCTGAATTCAAAGTATGAAATCAATAGAGAATAAATAATCACTGAATAATCAGCTACCTGTTACAGTAAACCTTTGGGTGAATTATATAACCTAAGTCTTAATTTCAGAGTAGGCAATGGCACCCCACTCTGGTACTCTTGCCTGGAAAACCCCATGGATGGAGGAGCCTGGTGGGCTGCAGTCCATGGGGTCACAAAGAGTCGGACACGACTGAGCAACTTCACTTTCACTTTTCACTTTCATGCATTGGAGAAGGAAATGGCAACCCACTCCAGTGTTCTTGCCTGGAGAATCCCAGGGACGGGGGAGCCTGGTGGGCTGCCGTCTATGGGGTCTCACAGAGTCAGACACGACTGAAGTGACACAGCAGCAGCAGCAGCAGGAAGTCTTCATTTCTTCATTTGAATAATAGTATCTGTGCCTAAGGTTTTAAGAACTCAATGAAATACATGAAAAAAAATCAGAGTACACAATAAATACTGCTGTGATGTTAACGACCACAGGGCATGATGCATAGTAATAGTTACCATCATTTAGTTTACTGTTGTTGTCAATTTAGTTGCTAAGTTGTGTTTGACTCTTTTGCAACCCTTGCACAGCAGCCCGCTAAGCTCCTCTGTCCATGGAATTCTCCAGGCAAGAATCCTGGAGTGGTTGGCATTTCCTCCTCCAGGAGATCTTCCCTGCCCAGGGATCGATTTCCCTTCCCTGCATCTCCTGCATTGGAGGTGGATTCTTTATCACTCAGCCACATAGGAAGCTGTATCATGTGGTATCAGTTCAGTTCAGTCGCTCAGTCGTGTCTGATTCTTTGAGACCCCATGAATTGCAGCACACCAGGCCTCCCTGTCCATCACCAACTCCCAGAGTTCACTCAGACTCATGTCCATCAAGTCAGTGATGCCATCCAGCGATCTCATCCTCTGTCGTCCCCTTCTCCTCCTGCCCCCAACCCCTCCCAGCAGCAGGGTCTTTTCCAATGAGTCAACTCTTCGCATGAGGTGGCCAAAGAACTGGAGCTTCAGCTTTAGCATCATTCCTTCCAAAGAAATCCCAGGGCTGATCTCCTTCAGAATGGACTGGTTAGATCTCCTTGCAGTCCAAGAGACTCTCAAGAGTCTTCTCCAACACCACAGTTCAAAAGCATCAATTCTTCACCACTCAGCTTTCTTCGTAATCCAATTCTCACATCCATACATGACCACTGGCAAAACCACAGCCTTGACAAGATGGACCTTTGTTGGCAAAGTAATGTTTCTGCTTTTTAACATGCTATCTAGGTTGGTCATAACTTTTCTTCCAAGGAGTAAGCGTCTTTTAATTTCATGGCTGTAGTCACCATCTACAGTGATTTTGGAGCCCCCCAAAATAAAGTCTGACACTGTTTCCACTGTTTCCCCATCTATTTCCCATGAAGTGATGGGACCAGGTCAGGAAGCAACAGTTAGAACTGGACATGGAACAACAGACTGGTTCCAAATAGGAAAAGGAGTACGTCAAGGCTGTATATTATCACCCTGCTTATTTAACCTATATGCAGAGTACATCATGAGAAATGCTGGGCTGGAAGAAGCACAAGCTGGAATCAAGATTGATGGGAGAAATATCAAAACCTCAGATATGCAGATGACACCACCCTTATGGCAGAAAGTGAAGAGGAATTAAAAGCTTCTTGATGAAAGTGAAAGAGGAGAGTGAAAAAGTTGGCCTAAAGCTCAACATTCAGAAAACGAAGATCATGGCCTCATGTGGTATACCTGTACATATGTAATTTTTCAGAAACCCTCCTATGTCCAACATAACCCAGAGGATCTGGGAAACAACTGTGGATGAAATGGACAAGGTCTCTGCCCTCAAAATCCACATTTCAATAAGGGAAATGAGCAAATCAATATATGCATAAAAAGTAATCAAAAATTAAAAATTTTTAAGGGCCAGGAAATAAGACTAAGACATAAGATGCTAATTCAAAATATCTGTGAAGACAAAGATTACAGTTTCCAGAAATGATGTGAGAAACACACTGAATTGAATTATTAAATACAGGATTCATGACCCAGGAAGTTCAAAGTCAATAATAGTATGGTTGGTGAGTTCACGAACATAAGCAAATAAAGTGCATCGAGCAGATGATTTAAAAGGAAAACTCTCCCATTGTTTTTTTAAGCAATAGTTCATCCTAAAGTATTTCATCTAACAACTATCTAGGCCTACTTCTTACTTATTAGGCAATAACTTTTCAGGTGCTTACTGACACAGAAGAAATGATATTTTTATAATACTCAATGAAACTTCTTGAATCAGAATATCAGAAAGTAACAAGATGTCTATCAGCTATGCAGATATAATGGGAAATGTTAAATTATTAAGAAATCTTGGCACATTATGGTCATACTGATTCCACTGAGGAAGAGATTAATAGTAGCAAGTTGTATTCTGCTTCAAGGAAATAATTCAATTAAATAAGAATTCATGAGCAGAGCTCTTCAGTAGTGAATTTATCAAAGGAGAGAGGAAAAAATTCTAGAATTGGGGTACAGATCATATGGAAGAATATTGATTGTTTTCCTTTATTACTAAAATATTGTATCACTTGAATTTCTGATCTCGTTTCTTATAAATACCATAACATAACCCTCTCAGAAATAAATTTTTAAAGGAAATAAGCCTACCTCTATCTGAAATAAAGTTACTGTTCAATCTTACAGGCAGAAAAAAATAATGTAGCAGAAATGGAAGTAGTTTAAACACTTTTAAAAAACACTGACAGAGAAACAGACATAGAGAACAGACTTATGGACATGGGGCGAGGGGAGGAAAGGGTGAGATGCATGGAGAGAGTAACATGGAAACTTATATTACCATATATAAAATAGATAGCCAATGGGAATTTGCTGAATGTCTCAGGAAAATCAAACAGGGGCTCTGTATCAACCTAGAGGAGTGGGCTGGGGTGGGAGATGGGAGGAGGGTTCAAAAGGGAGGGGATATATGTATACCTATGGCTGATTCATGCTGAGGTTTGACAGAAAACAACAAAATTCTGTAAAGCAAATTATCCTTCAATTAAAAAATAAATAAATAAATAAATAACACTAACAAAGGAACCAAATTCTTCAATATACTTAGAATAATTACTAAGCACAAAGTACACAGGAGGTTTAGAATCTAGTCACCTTGATCAACTTTAATTAAAAGAAAACCAAACTAGTAATTTTAGATTCTAAGAATGCTCACTGAATCTTACATAATTTTTAACAGCCATTTATTTACTAAAAGTAATTACTAAATATGTTTTTTTCCCTTTGTGCTTTGAATATATTATCTGCTATGTTTTTGTGAATATAATAGCCTCTAAAACACAAAATTAAAAATTAAATTAAGTAACATAACAGCTTAAAATCGACATAAGGAAACCAAATACACTGACAAGGAAAGAAGCAATAAATAATTAAGATAATCTTTTTTTCTGAAGTCTTTAGACATCAACAATATTGATGACTTTAGGAATAAGCAGAAATGCTTTGAAAGACTCCTTAATCATCAAATTATCAAGCCAATATGTACCTAAAGGGGTTCAGCATTTTTATCCCCTTACTCAGGTATGTCAGTTAAGTTTCCTAGTTAGATATGCCTTTAATCACTCATGTTAAATTACAATTTAATGCAGAAAAAGAGAACATATTTTATAAAAGTTACAAAGTAAAATCAAAGTGATGTTCTATAATTTGATCAT
Source organism: Aepyceros melampus (assembly GCA_006408695.1). Classification (NCBI taxonomy): domain Eukaryota; kingdom Metazoa; phylum Chordata; class Mammalia; order Artiodactyla; family Bovidae; genus Aepyceros; species Aepyceros melampus. The sequence goes on from SJXQ01011762.1 coordinate 595,530, forward strand.
TGTTACAAAGCAATATTTTTTCACTTCCAATTAACACCTTGACATTTTTTTTTCCTTTTTCTTGTTCATATGTATGGAATATAATCAATGGAAATATTTAAAAAGTAAGGGAAAAGCAGACAGTAGTTTTTATCATTATTGATACATACATACATACTGTGAATGCATAGAAGCATGTTTACAAAATACCAAACTGCTATAAATTATTAATAATACAGCAGTAATAAGGTCCCAAAAGAGATATATAAAAATGTAATAAATGTAACTTAAACACTTAAATGTTTTGCTAAAGAGTCATTTGGAAATAAGACCATTTTATTTTCAACATGATTTGCTGTATTGTTATAATCGAAAACCTCATCAGAGTATCTTTACCATTCAACCACATTGAAGGAAAAAATAAATTCAATAATTTCATTAGCAACTGTTGTCTTTAATAAGTCTAACCCGTTCATTAGATCAGTATGTATCTAGTACCTGCTATATGCCTAGCAGCAGTCCCCTTCCTATAAAGATGAATGTATAATTTGTGTAGAAATCATCAGAGGTTACAATGCCATCTATATTGAGATTATTTGAATTAAGTTGGGCCAAAATCAAATCAAATCAATGAAATAGCTTGATATGCTCACTTTCCTAATGGTTTTTACTATATAAAAGATTGAATTTTAAAAATATATCAACTAGACAACTAGTTATAATGGGCAAATAGTCTCCTTTTTAATATCTATGCTCCAGGGCATTACTACAAAATCTATACCAACTTTAGTTTTCAATGGAATCCATGGTATATAATGTACAAAAAAATATAAAACCTGCTTCTATAATTTATCAATATTACATATTAAGAAAAATTAGTAGTACTAACTCAGTTTCTTTAAAGTATTACAGTAGTTTTTGACAACATGTCACTTTAAGAGAAGAGATTACACAGTATTTTTTAGTGCTAAATTAAATAATTCATTTCCTGGCTATTCAAAAATCCCCTAATACAGAAATGGCAGTGGCCCTTCGAGGAAGCAGAAGGAAAGTCAAATTCGTTCTTTCCATTTATTACCAAAGTCTCCTTAAATGACTTATTTGGGCAAGGACATATTTTCTAAGGACCATTAGTGATGGAACCCTCAGAACCCGCTATCCAGGGACCTGGACCTCTAAATGTAAGTGAGAATGATCAGAATCAAATGTGAACACAAAAATGAGAATTGAGCAAAATGATCTAAAGAGATACTCCTTCATTTATTTGGTACCCCTTAACTTTGCTGTTTCCATTAAAAAATACTTCAGGAACAGAAAGTCACCATATTTTATTAGCATTCCTGGAGCAAATATTTAATATCCTAGGTGGCTATGCTCAACTTCCCAAATGTTAATTGATGCCATTACAAATTGCTTGTGGCACATTCAACGTGTACCAGGAAATTAACGACAGAGCTTCTAGAACAGAAAATACATTTTAATAACTGGTCAGGAGGATTTGTTTTTCATTAGCTTCTTTTCTATGGCAAGTAATAAGACTCCCCTATTTGGAATTCTAAAGATATTGAGATAATGACACTCAAGGCAACATTAGTGCTGTAAGCAGAATTTCTCCTCAGATTTAGAAGTAATAGTTACAGGTGCCATTACTAATTATTCTTTTAATACAATTTATTTTCTTCTATTAATTAGAACAAGAACAAAATCAATGAAAGTTTCTATTTTAAATAATTAGGGATTATATTGACAACTAAGTATTATGTTCTGGGTTTCCATAATCAGTGTCTACTTGTGTCTTTATTTTGGACTCTGTGAGGTAATAAGATTATAATAGCTTCGGGGACATATGCTTATGCAATCCAAAATTGAGTTGAAATGAAAAAAGAGAGTTATAGTGCAAATCATTTCTCAGGCAAAAGTTCCAAAATAGTTGTTACTTTTATTTCTCATTGTAACCTTTAATTACAGAGCTCTCAAGCATCAGACCTCAGAAGTATATAGTGATGAAAAGAAAACCAATACAGTATTGTAAAGTAAAATAAAGTAAAATTAAAATAAATAAATAAAACGTAACATAAAAAAAAAGAATAGTGAAAATTAATGATAATAGTTCTCCGAAGAATACAGAAATCTGTGATGGTCCCCAAGATTCCTGCCCTTTGGTGTACATGACTTCTGTAATCTCTTCCCTATGAATCAAGTCATGAGTATGACAGACTTCACTCCTGTCATTACATCACCTTATAGGACTAACATGACAGGATTACGGCTCCACATTAGTGGGCTTTGAGTTATTCCAAAGGAAGATTCTCTTAGAATCTTGACCTGCTGAGACAGAAACAAAGTGACAGGCTCCCTCCCTGAAGGGAGAGACGTGAGGTAACAGAGACTGCGCCTTCAACATGAAGAAGGAAGCTGTTGTGTTGTAAGGTGTTTATGAAGAGCATCACGTGGCAAGGACTGGAGGGCAGCCTCTGAGTCTGACACCAGGCCTGACTGACAGAAAGCTACTCAAACAAGGAACCCAGATCTCGGTTTCACAGCTGCAACAGAACGGATGCCACCACCAATCTGAAGGAGTTTGGAAACAGTTATTTTGATAATTCAGTCTCCAGACGAGGACCTGGCCAGCTGATACTTCCATTTCAGCATTATGAAACCCTGAGCAAATAGCTCAGCTAAACCATGCTGGACTTCTGGCCCATGGAACTTATGAGATAATAAATATTGATTATTTAAAAATATTTTAAATCCATGGTCATTTGTTATACAGCAATAAAAGTCTGATACAGATGGACTGTCATGTATTGAATATTTTCAAAGACTCTGCAGGCATTGTGCTAAATCTTATATTTATTGTCCCATTCAAATCAAATTCATAAGTCAAACATTATCATCAACGCTATGTTACAGATGAAGTGCAAGTTTACAGGGTAAATATATTGATCAAGGTTACACAGATAACAGAGGTGACAGCTGAAACTTTAACTCATTCCATTTAACTTAGAGCCTATGCTCTTGAACCCTGCATTCTTCTCTCCTTGTTACAAAGGGCAACTGAGGTGATGGTACCAAAACATGGGTTTGAACCCCATTTTGCTATAAATTAGCCATGCTATTTAAAGGAAAACAAGGATTCATTCTCCTTATTCCTGGTGTATGAATGAAAGAGTAGTACATGCTCTCAAGTCCTTTCAATTCTAAGTTTCTCCCGTGGAATGAAAAGCTTATATTCTAAATTATCCACATAGAAATTATGTAGTTTTATATATATAAGAAAGCTAAATTACAAGGGCCAATGACTAGATATCTCATTTTGTCACAAAAGCCACCTTACCTCTATGAGATTCAAAACCCACACTGTAAACATTTTGGGGAGGTGTACATACCCCTGGAAAGGGATTAGGAGATACTAAAATATGGCTTATTTTAAATTCCATCTTTGGCATACATCCCAGCTAAAGTAGACAGAGAAAATGATACAAAATCCCTCTACAGGAATCTTAAAAGAAGAAAATATCTGAAAGTGGGGTCCAATAACAACACTCATTTTAGGTTTGTTTGTTTTTTTTTCCAAAAGAAAACATCTATGACAAGAGAACTGTGTGTGGAATCCAAAGTCACACTATGATGGGACAGTTTTTCCCACTCTCTGACTTTCGAGTCCAAAAATTTCTGTTTTTCTGATGTTCCTCTGACTCATTGGATCTCATTTGTGTACTTCTTCATGGCCCCCTCTTCCCTCTCCATTCAATTCCTTGCCCAATCTATGCTGCTCTCCACACTTACTCTTCTTATAAACCTCAACCAATGTCTTAACTTGATCCTATAAGCTAGATCCTTTGCCCCAGCCCTACCAATTCAACCATACACACACACAAATAATAATAATAAATACATGGGTCTGTCTTCTCCTGCCATCTACTTGCCCTCTTTCAGTAGCACGAACTGATCTGAGAAACAAATGACATTTGCAGTCATGGGACACATGGTCCAGTCATGATCTGGACCACTCTGCACTAGGCCCCTCTGCGCAGTCCTCTCTGGTTATAAGACCACAAGCTTTCATCATTCAACTTTTCATTTTTCATAATACTTCTTTACCTCCTGCACAACACTGTTCATCGATGCCTCCAAATAGTGCTGTGACAGCAGCTACCTGTATCTTGGCTATCGAAGGCCCTCTGAAAATTTTTAAGGTATTTTATTTAAAACAGCAGATGACTCTGTTTTCAGCAACTAATATTTTCAGTCCCATTAGAAAACTCCCCACGCATTAGGAGGGCTCAAGGGAACACTTCCACCATCTGCCTCTTCGCTTGTTCCATACATAACCTCGTTTCTCCATTACAACAAATCCTCTTCTCAAAGCTGGATTTCACCACATCCAGCCAACACAAATATCAACGGGCTACGATATGCTATGTGGTGGTGTCAGGAGAATACATGTTGTCCTGCCACCTTAACAAGGTTTTCCATGAACAAATGCACCAACTGGCTATTTTAATGTTAACCTAAGAGAATGCTCAAGCTTATCACCTGAACTTCCAGGTATGATGAATGACCAAAGCAAAAAACACATTTGTTAAGGAAGCAGCCCACATAAGCTTGTAAAGCTTTGATTGATCATGTTTACCCAATAGATATAAATGTTATTGGCCTTTAAAAAATATTTGGGGAGGGGGTTATGTTTTCTTTTCTTTTCCTTTTTGAAAATGGCTTTTTTGAACCAGTGTCTTCTTGGGCTTGCACAATGGAATAGTATAGAATAGTGGTTACCAGTGATTTTGTATAAACAAAACTGATTCCTTTTGTCAAGAATATGATTAGGTATCAAAATGTTCTAGGTGCAAGTAAGGAAATATTCCACTTCCCTTTCAGAGTTCTTTATTGCCTCTATTATTTATGTACATACAAACTAAAGTAACTTGGGTTAATAAACCAAAATTCCTGAGTCTGGCTCTGGAGCTAAATATTAAGTATTTTTCTAAACTGTCTTTAGAATCTTATTTAGCCCCCTCTGTACCAAAGATAAAAATGCATCCAGCTATCATTTAGCAATGATTAATGCTGTGCCTCTTACAGGCCTGAAAACTGTGCAGCCATTCAGATTATAGCACCAAACTGTTCAGTCTCTGCTCTGATGCGGCTTACGTGCTTGGACAAAGACCATAAACAAACAAGCATACCACTTCAGGTGGTGAAAAGTGCTAGGCAGCAGTGAAGAAACAGAGGGGGTATAGAGAGTTTTCTAAAGATGATGATCCAGGAAAGTCTCTCTGATGGGAAAATATTTGAGCAGAAATTCAAAGAAGTAAGGGACCCAAACATGCAGATATCTGGGGGGGGGGGCAATCTAAGAAAAGGGGACCAGTGTTTGAATCTTCAGCGAATATGAAGAGAGCATTGAACATTCATGTGTGTCAACATTCTCTGAAGACCTAATAAGGCAAGCTACTATCATATCTTAAAAGTACCACACTTTCTGCCATTTCTCTGTCTACACTTGGGTTGCTATTTGTTCCCCAAACATGACTCACCATGGAAGATACTGCAAAGCCCAGAATAACTGTTTTCACTCAACTAATACATACAGAATAAACTCATTATATTTCACACCATAGCTCAGTTTTAGAGCCATTTTATCAAAGAGAATACAGTTCTTAGCAATATTCCATTTAATCAAAAAGATACCTAATATGACAAGAAATCCCCAATCCAGACTTCAACATCAGCCAAAGAGGAAGAAAAAAAAGCAATTTGCCCTGCAAAACTGATTTCAAAACTATCATCATCCATCATCATCATCATCAATCACAAGAGGCAGCTGCTTTGGCAGCATTATTTTAAGTCCACATTTAACGAGATGACAGCTTAACCTTCTTAGGAAAGCACAGTAATCTCTCCTTACAACCCCAACCAAGTACAGAGAAGCAGATTTGCTTTAATGTAGAAATTGGCTTTCATCTGATTTCATAAACATGCAAAGGCATTTGATGATTTAATAGGTACTTGGGTTTTTCCTTTGAACATTTGACACTCTATCAGGACTGGTGAGGGCTATGTTACTCAGGATTATTGCAGTCACTACCTAAGCAAGAATTTATCAACAGAACTGACGGAGTCTGATGGCCACGGAAAAAGGCATCCATGCTACACTACTATGTTTATCATTAAAATACATAACCAATGAGAATCTACTGCATAGCATAAGGAACTTTACTCAGTGCTCTGTGGTGAATTAAAAGGGAAGGAAATCCAAAAAAGTGGGGATATATGTATACATGTAACTGATTCAATTTGCTGCCCAGCAGAAACTAACAACATTGTAAAACAACTATACTCCAAAAAAAATTACTTTAAAAAAGAAACCATCCATACAAATGTACCTTCCAGAGCAAGAGGCATTTGCCTAATACATATTACAACACAATGAACATGTGCTTCACACATGACAGACATTTCTTTCCTCATTCAATGCTTGCATTTAACTGAACTCCTGCTCTCACTGCTCACATCCATGTCCCAGAGCTTTTCATAGTTCTATGTATTTATTTGTACTACTTACTCAGCATGCAGGGACCATCACCAACATCTCTATATATTCATATCCCAAACAGAGACATTGACCAAATTTCAGCAGCAACCCCTTCCATAAAACTCTCCTTGGAACCCCAGAGAGTAGTTTTTTGCCTTCTCTGAATTTCCTATCAGACTTCAGCTGCATCTCTTTTAAGAACTCATCTTGTATTCTACCTGATCAGAGAGTCATTTGTTTGCATCTATCATCCTGTTTTTCCTGTTGATGAAAAATATTTATGGGCAATTATAATAGCAGTTTATCTTTTTACCTATTAAAATAGTCTTCCCTTATTACACTATTACAAAGATACATGGTAAATTAACAGTTTCTACACATCCCAATTATGCTGCACTTCTGAACAAATATCCTCAGTGAAAAACATGCCTTCCATCATTTCCATCATAGCTAAGGGCAAGAATCAAAGGCAGTAACTATGAAAGCTACTTACAGCAAATGTCAAAAACAGCCATTCCATTATGCAAAAGAAATTTTAAAAAAATAATAGCAAAAAATCTCCCCATTAAAAGTTTCCTTTCAGAATAAGAGGCATTAGGAATTTTTTTTCATTATAATTTCCACAACAGCTAGCACACTGCCTTGATGACAATTTGTGGAATGAATAAGTAAATGATTGCATGATTATGTGCACATTACTGTAGCTCAGACACAGAATATCAAAATTGTGGGGAGGGAAGATGGTTGCAAGAGGAGCATGTCCAAGATAAGCAAGGAGTACAGGTTGAAATTTAGGAGAAAAGGAAAGGTAGACCAATACTGTTGTTAAACAGCATCTTAATAGAGAATATGAGGTTAAGAATCATATCTGTACCTAAGGAAGATAATTAAGCTCAATAACATTCTGAAAAATTAGCATACAGGAAGATGTTCATCTAGAGAATGGAATAGTATGAGAATGTGAAAGGTGAAAGAAATTACACACACACACACACACACCTATTTGCCTGCCTGTTGCTGATGGAGTTGAAAGAAGGAGTAGGGAGAAAAAAGGATAATTCTCAAAAGGCAACTCTATTTACTACTGCAGTATATGTATTGATTCCTAAAAACAATATGAGAATTTCAGCATACCTAGATGGTTTGTGATTAATGATAGGATACCTCATTAAAGCTAGCTGAAAGGTACATCATTTTTCATGACACAGGACCAATGAGACTCAATTAATAAAATGAAATATTAAGTCAAATTTAGAATTCTTCCCCACACAGTCATTTCTCTAAAGAAAAAAAGAATATGTGTACTCATTTTTTATTGTTTCAGATTAAAACAGTAGGCATTTTAAAACACATGTACAGGCTAAATTCCTAGAACTCAGTGTTCAAAAAGAATTTCTTTTCCCTGCTTCAAAGTCTGTACTTCTGAAGCACTGTTACCAGAGTTTCAATGCAATATGAGCTTTTAAGAAATTAATTATGGCAGGAGAATTATGTTCAGAGTCAGTGTGCACTGTTCTTAAATTTTTTTGAAAATATGAGAACCATCAACTGAGAACTATCAACTGTGACACGCCCAATTGCTTATCTTATTCATCTTCACAGGCCAGAAAGTACCTGGAACAAAAGACTACTTAGGAAGTAGCTGTTAAGCTGCGTTGAGTATTTCAACAATATATCTTTTCCCCTAGTATTCAGATTCTCAAAATGGCAGTCTAAAACCACGAATAAATTAAGGACTCCTGCCTCCTTTCTTCTCTCTCAAGCTGTTATCGGTCTACCTTCTGTTAGATGAGTGGCTCCCATAATCGGTTCTATGAAATACCGGTTATCAAAGAGTAGGGGAGTGGGTTCTATCCTGAAAATATGTGAATACTTGTCTTTGAGGCAGTAATCTATTTTCAGCTCTAGAACTTCTCAGTTTAATATGGATATATATGTTGTGTGTATTATGGTAAGTGCAAAATGCAGTAAATTTACATCCAACTCTTTGAACTCACAGATGACAGCCTGCCAGGTTCCTCTGTCATGGGATTTCCCAGGCAAGAATACTGGAGTGGGGTGCCATTTCCTACTCCAGGGGATCTTCCCAACCCAAGGACCAAACCCGTGTCTCACGTCTCCTGCACTGGCAGGCAGCTTCTTTACCACTAGAGTCACCTGGGAAGCCCGTATACTATGGTAGGTAGATAAAAATTTACATAATACATCTGGATTTAAATGATGTCAGAATACTTCTTAATTATAGTGCTGTATTGGACTCCCATACCTTTTCACACATTGAACATGAAGTGTCAAAAAATTACAAGGCTTTCAGTTTCAAATATTTTCCTGTAGGCAACCAGCATATATTAGTCTTTTTGATTGCACAGTCTTTTTGAACATAGATAAGGGACATCTGTAACATGATTACTTCATAATATAAGAATTTTAACAATGTACTTTCCACATGGAAAGTCTAAGTTTTAAGAATAATATATCTACAAATTTTGGAATCTTTATTTTGACCTTATTTTTGCGAAAGGCCTTACCTTTTACTGTCCATATTGAACTATACACTGTGTCTCCTCCATTCCATTTTGTCTCCTCCAAAGTATTTTGTTATTTATTCATCAAACATTAAGCCCTCAATGTACCCCATTCATGGGTCTGGAAATCAGTCACATAAAAATGAATACAATAGGTCTCTGCTCTAAAAGAGCCCTGTCTCATTTGGGAGAGAAAAATATAATAACAATAACTCAAAACAGAGGTCGCTGACATGAGAAAGATGCACCCATTTACAAAATAAGGACATATTTGCCTTGGATGGTCAGAGATGGCTTCAAAGAGGAAAGCCTTCAAAGAATGAGTTTACCAAGCATAACAGGACAGTAGACTGAGGTGTATAACACATCCAAAGAGAGAAATTACATTTGCTGAGACATGGAAAAAATATAGATGTTTAGAAGATTGAAGTGATTAGGCAAACTAGATCATGAATTGCTTGTCAAACTAAGTTCACTGAGAATTTTCCAATAGCAAATATTACAGATCAGAGGGATCAACTTTTCCATCTTTGTCTCCAAATTACTACCATACTTGGGAATATTCATGTGAGTAGATTTGGACTGAATTTCTGCACATGCTTAGTGCTTCAAGGAAAAGTTAGACTGCTCTGGGGCTGGTCCCTTGAGGGATTAAGATGACCTGCACAAGGCAGTAAGTGATTCTGTGATGTATTGTATAATTAATGCTTACTGAGAAAGGAAGAAAGGGTAACATCCAAATCCTTCTCTACCCATATCTAATATTGACAATAGAGTAAAAGAAGATGCAATCCACTATTCAAATTACAATTTTCTTACCTCTGCAAATTTAAGCGATACATGGTTATGTATTCTGAATTTGTCATCTGCCTGGAACTTGGTGAAAAACTGCCATGATTAAAAACCTTCCTCTAAGCTTCCCTCGTAACTCAGTCGGTAAAGAATCTGCCTTCAATGCAGGAGATCTGGGTTAAGTTCCTCAGTTGGGAAGATCCCCTGGAGAAAGAAATGGCAACCCACTCCAGTATGCTTGCCTGGAGAATGCCATGGACAGAGGAGCCTGGCAGGCTACAGTCTATGGGGTCACAAGAGTTGGCACGACTGAGCGAAAAGCACACAAGCTTCCCTTTTCCATGACCCCATTGCAGTTAGCCCTTTATATATTTAATCTTTCCATCAATCTAAAATATTAGGCTTATGCTTTAAGGATATACTTTTCATGATCTCTCCCCCTATGTTTGGCCTGAGTTCTGCCTCCCTTTTCAGAACACCATCATCTTAAAAGTAGAAAGAGGAAACTGAAGACAGCGAAGACTGTATGTTGCTTACCATTTTGTCCTTAGGAATTAGAGTAACACTTAATGCATGTTAAAGAGTTGAAAAGTATTAGACAGATGCATAGATGGATGAATGAACAAATGGATGAGAGGAAGAAAGTCAGGGAAATGGATAAAAGGACAAGTAGAAAGAAATGAAAGAAGAAAGAAAAAACAGATGGAAAGTGGAACAGAAAGAACAGTTCACTTGTAACAATAATTTCATCTGTATTAGTTAGGATTCTAAATTGAGTAACAAAGACTCAGTTCAAACTAGCTTAAACAAAGGGGTCAGTTACAAAAGGGTTTCTGTAGTTCCCAAATACCCAAGGATACATTTCAAGGAGCTAGACAAAGAGGAGGAGGACACAAGACCTTAGAAGACAGAACTTAGGGGACTCAGCTCTACAGATCTTTCCCAGTCTCCTTTCATCCACTTGTCTGGGTACCTGAGGTTACTTTAAACCTTATGGACATCAGTCACTTTCCTTGATAGAGAGCTCCTCATCCTCACATCCATACTTCGATGGTTTTTTTTTTACAGTTTTGGCCTATGTCTTTTCTAATTCCTTTGTCCAGAGGAAGAGACAACTGTGAAATAGTTAAACTTGGGACACTGGCCATGAATTTTGATCAGAATTGCTACTATATCTGTTATAAAAATAGAGCTAAAAGCATATAGCTGTGAATTATGCCATTGCATTTTGGACTACCAACGTTGCTTTGTTTTTGAATTATGCAAAGATAGCACAGACATTAAATATCACACTAATAGTTAATAAAAAATAATAAGATTTTAGAACAACTTTGAACAAATATTGAGTTTTCATAACAACCTTTGCTGTATCTGAATCAATATATAATTTCTGCCCCACCCATGTCATGATGTGACATGAGGATCCAATGAGATGAAGCACATAAATACATATAATAAACCTATGAAATGCAGTGACCATTGTAGTTGGCAACTCTCCTATTTTTAACATTAAGTATTAAGAAACAGAGCAAGAATGGTCAAAGAAACCATCTATAGTCTTGTGATTTCTAATGAAGATTTCCCTGTGATCTTTGATAAAATAATTATTACTCATTTAATTTTTTAAATAACTGTGTTCTTTCCAGAACCAATATACATTTCTTCATGGTCTCTTGCCTAATACCTAAGACCATGTAGGCAAATGCATTCTTTTTTCCCTAGTATTTCTTACTTAACTGTGTTTGTGTTAAAGAAACGATATTGTAAAGTGATTTATCCAATAAAGCAGAAAACAAGAGGATAAGTAAGATCATTTTAAAAGCAGGAAACAAATATAATTGGCCTATCCACTCCAAACATACCACATGGGAAAAAAATCAAGTCTGAAACTTTACTATCTTGTGGAGTAGACAGTTTTAAATTTTACAAAACAATTTTATTAAACACAACTGAGATACAAAGTAACACATGAATTGTACCAAAGCAGGGAAAAAAGGGAAGAGAGGTAGACAGTCAAATTGGGGAAGGACAAACAGAATGTGTTGGTCAGAAAGCAGCGAGATTTAGATGAGCAACAATGAAAGGATAAGTTGATGGCAATGACCTTGAGCAGCAAGTTCTGACTAGAGGGCATCTGGATGGCCTCCTAGAAGAGGCAGAAGTTCAGCGAGACACAAAAAGACAAGTAGAACTTTGACATGTAAAAAATTTGAAAAAAAGGAGTATCCTTGCCAAAGGAAAGTGTATAAAAGGCAGAGAGCCAGGATCAAACACTGGGTAAAACAGCAAGTGACAAATAGCAAGAGCATCAAGAACATGAAATCATGGTTAGAAAAACTGAAAAGTTACTATGCAAGACTCTCAATGTCAGCATTATAGCTATCTATCCAATAATACAGTTAGCAATAAGATGTAGATAATAAAACTGGAATTCACTAGAATACTTAGGATATTTACAACTTTGTTAATTAATTATTATTATGTTGGTCTCTGAAAATAAATATATCTAGCTACTCTATTCATATGTTCATATAATTCTAATAAGTAACACACAAAGAATACTCATTATTTTAATTGCATATTTTAAAATACTTCCCTTATAATTTGTTTCTACGATTTGCATTCCTTTGAAGGGAAATAATGCATTTATATATTGCCTTTGTCAAGGCCATGCTGAAAACCGCCCTTTGCCATAAAAAGATATCTTTACTAATGGCATATAATCAAGCAGGCACTTCATTAGTCATTAAAACTTACTGCAAATATTCAACAGCTATGTAGCAATTGCAAAGAAAACAATGAAATTGATTTCAAACTGTAATGCCTGTGATTTGTCTCATAAAACACAGAAAAAAACATTTCTGCAAAAAGAAAGACATGCAATGAAGGTTTTATTACCATTTGATTTACAAATGTTTAAAATATAGTTTTTAATATCTAGCACTCACAATGCTAAGTTTTCCTAAATGAAGTTAGTGTTTTAATAAGTTTTGCTGCTTGTTATTACCATATTCACAGATGAGTTATTTTTTTTCCTCAACAATGAATAACTAATATGTAGACTGAATCCATATAAAATTGACATCATCTTACCATTTTCACCTACAAATTGGTCATTTTTATATTTAACCTAAAAATATAGAATTTTAGAATCTTAAACTTAGGAAACCAGTCTAAGAGATCTAGCAGATCCTTTGGCCTGACTCATAAAAAATCCCCTCCGGTATGAAACTACAATCATTTGCTATCTGCTGTTGAAATGTTTGATATAAGCTTAAAATAATATATGAATGGGAGCAAAAAGAAGCAGTCAACACAGAATAAACCCAATACTCAAATGGATATTTTTCCTTATTCATTCACCTTATACTAAAAGTAAAAGAAAAAAAAAAAGAAATAAAGGAAAGGAAAAAAGAAAAACAAATCTCAAGCAAATATCTTACCTCACAATAGTAAAGGTGCCTGAACATTATTTATAATTATTTTAAATGATCAGATAAGGGTATGTGGATTTATTATTTGGACTAAATATACAATGCATTTAGTTCTCTAATTCAAACAAAAGGAACTAAAATTAGCATCTCTAGATAACACTTTTTTCATCTAAATAGATTGAAAAAAAATCAAGTGAATTATTCAAATCTAGCAAAGGAAGCCACTAAGAAAACATTTTTATGCTCTTCAGCCTGCAACCTATGCAGGAAGAGAGAAATCAGATAAAAGATAACCTTGAGCTAACAAGGTTATAAGGGATTCTTTCAAAATAAGAGATTTTTCAAAATGAGTCTCCAAGTTGGGCAGAACAAAAAGAGCACAGAGGGAAGCCTGCCTTTTTAGATCGACTCAAACTCCAGAAATCAGTAAGTACACAAGAATACTGGTGACTCGACAACCAATCGAACCTTTCTGCATTCTTTTCCCATTAAACGAATTTACTTCACTCTGTCACCTCTTAATTCATAGCAGTTTTACCAACATGAAGATATTCACTTCTAAACTTCAACTTTTTGAAGTAAGAAATGAAGTTATTTCAAGAAAGAAAGAACCTAAGAAATCTTGATTTGACCCACTAACCACACAAATGAGGAAAGCAAACTTTGAGGTAAAGTGAGATGTTCAAAACCCCACAGCCTTTGAGAGTAAGAACAGTGTCCAAATGCTTGATTCAAGAACCCCTGGCTGGCTCTGTGATGACCTGACAAGTGAGGACACCATCCTCTTTGTTGTGATTTGGTCATTTTCGCTGTGAAACTGGGTGGTTCGTGTGCCTGTGCATGCATCTGTGTGGAGCTTAGATAGGCATTAGTACAGTAAAGACTCAATTTTTCACTGATTAATTAATCACTCCTAAATGGTCAGTAATCCTTTTTAAGTCTAAGATCTTTCCCATAATTAAACTTCCTAATGCCACAGGATTATCTGCAGTCGCGTAACCAAATACAAATCATGTTATTATCATGGAACTACCAAAGTAAAATTGCTAAAATAAACAAACTGATAAATCTCTAGTGTTCGATGTATGCGCTAAATGAGAAGGGAAAAAGACAGAGAACTTTGTTCAATATAAACATGGTTAGGTTGAAAAATAATCAAAAGATGATTTAAGATATCTGCTGTTAAGAACAGAGACATCTGATCACTAAACACAAAAAACATAAAATAATGCTTGTGGAGCAAAAGTGTGTTCCAAAATGCACATTTTGGTAATATAATCTAACTTAGGAAATAAATAAATGTCATAAAAAGAACAAATTTACAGCTGAATAAATATGTGAAGGAAGACAAACAAATGCATTGCATACTATATTTAGTTATTCAGATAATGAATTTCAAGTAGTTAACTTTCTTACTTTAAAAAACTGTGCACTTTTTAAATGAACTTATAAATGAGATTTAATAATAAATTCTATTTGCAAATTAATTTTGAGGACCAAGTATTACATTGAAAATAACCATAAATATCTTATGGTTCAATGTCAAATACGTTGCTATTGCTTTCTGTATATACTATTTACATAAATTATAAGTTAATTCCATAACTCATAAGGAAAAGGAATCCTAGTTAGGATCAACATCAAAAATATTGTACAATTTCTCCACAGAAAAATATATTTGTATATTACAAACATATATTTAAATAAAATGGTACATACCCCCAAATATGTTATTCATCTCAAGTTCAACTGCATATCACCTACAAATAAAGAAATAGGTTTTAGAATAAAGTGTAAATCTAGACTTTAAGCCTGGTGGGCTGTCGTCTATGGGGTCGCACAGAGTTGGACACGACTGAAGCGACTTAGCAGCAGCAGCAGCTAGACTTTAAAAAAAAATCATCAGTTGCATTCCAGAGTATCACTGGTGCTAGAAGAAAGTCTCAGTGGCATGTTAAGATAGAAAAACTTTCTTAGTCATTACAGAGAACCTGATTCTACCAAGATACTCCTTAAACTGTACAGTAAGTTATCCTGATGAGCAAGGATACTGCCACAGTGAATCCATTAAAACAGGCCAAAAGGCTGATCTATATCTAAATATATGAAAAAAACAAAGACACTGATACTGCAAAGATAATGATACTGCAATATGTTTAAATAAGTAAAATTAAGTACTTGATTTTCAAATTAAAGTCAAAAGTGTCCCATTTGAAATTAAACAATAAACTTTAAGATGGTTAAGAACAACTATATTCATTTCTTATAATATATGTTATTGTAAGAAACAATCCCCATATCCTTTTCTTTAAAAATCACTGCCAAATTTTTTGATCAGAATAAGTAAGTAAGTAAAGTCACTCAGTCGTGTCCGACTCTTTGTGACCCCATGGACTGCAGCCCACCAGGCTCCTCAGTCCATGAGATTCTCCAAGCAAGAATACTGGAGTGGGTTGCCATTTCCTTCTCCAGGGGATCTTCCCGACCCAGGGATCGAACCCGGGTCTCCCGCATTGGAGGCAGACGCTTTAACCTCTGAACCACCAGGGAAGACTTTTGATCAGAATACATTGTATAAAAATTCAAACCTAACTTAAGTAGGACAATCTGTGCAACAATTATAACAATTTAAAATAGTATGAAGGCTGTCCAAGACTTACAAATCCTCACTTTTTTCATCCTCAAAAACCATATACTACACCTTTCTAAACTTAAACTCCAGGTGGTACTGATAATAGTTTAGACTTGAAACAAACTTAAATTTCTTTCAGTTCTAAATTGTATCTTCATGCTTCCTTTTCTGAGCTCTAGATTTACTTAGCCAACTGACTATGTGAAATCTTTATTTGGATACCCTAAAGGAATCTCAAACTCAACTTGCCTGAAAACAAGTACATGACTCCCTGTACCAACCTCTTTTTCCATGAAATGGCCTACTTCTAGTGTTGACAGCATGGATTTTTAGACTGGTTTCCCAACACATCTACTGACTGCATGCAGTTAGTTAAAGTAGATGAAATAGGAACAGCACTCAACGTTTATATTCCAGCACAGGCTGCAATGCCTCCTCCAGAGTGGTCACTTAAAACCCAAATGCTGAGTGGTTGTATGCAACAGTTAACTGACTGAATTGTCCCAAGAACACGTAGAATACTAGATGCTCCTGTGACTTCTCAATCATTACAATTTAAAATCACATGAGAACATTTTACTGAAAACTAGTTCTCCAGTCAGCACAGTCACCATTGATGCATCAGAAGCTTATCATCTAGAGACAGTTGAAAGGACTTTGCAGTTTGCACTGGGAAGATTTATTATACAAAGCTTCAATATGTTAGGGGAAGCACACTGACTGTAACTGCCCACCCTGGCCAGGCACCATAGTAACCATTTGCATGAGTTGTTTTACAACAGGATGTCCTGGTAAGGAACACAGAACTATTAAGCCACCACCAACCAGAAGAGTTCGGGAAAGGTCAAAAGGAGAACCACATGCCTGGCCACCTCCCAGAATCCTTCTCTCTTGCATCCATCTTGGCTGAACAAGGTGTGCACCACAAGGAAGGACTCTGAGATTGCTAGCCACGTGGCAGAGCTGTTCTCCTAGGTTCCCTTACCCTGCTGCTCTCCACCCAGGCGCCCTTTCCCAATAAAATCTCTTGCTTTGTCAGCACATGTGTGTCCTCAGACAATTCATTTCCGAGTGTTAGACAAGAGCCCAGTTTGGGGCCCTAGGAGGGGTCCCCCTTCCTGCAACAAAAATACAAATAAACAATGCTATGGCTTTTTTTAAGTTAGAAAAATAAAACAATATGGGAGAGTTTAATTTCTTCAAAATTTTGACAAACTTTGGATTTCCCTGGTGATGCAGTGGATACGAACACGAGTTCAATCCATGCTCTGCGAAGATTCCACGTGCCGCAGCACAACTAAGCCTGCGCCCCACAGCTACTGAGGCTGTATCCTCCAGAGCCTATGCTCTGCAGTGAGAGAAGCCACTACAGTGAGAATCTCCACACACCAGATGAAGGGTAGCCTCAACCTGCTGCAACGAGACAGTCCATGCAAAGCAAGGAAGGCCCGTGCAGTCAGAAATAAATAAATAGAAATTTTGACAAACTTTTAAAAGTGTTTACTATAGCATGTTGAAACATAGCCTAAAATATTCCTTTCCTAAATAGGTATCTGGGATTCTCTGGGACCGCATCAAAGTTAGCTTTCATATTAATAAACTGCCTAATTGAAATAGCTTTCATATTATCCTACTATATACATCTCTTCACACCTGGATAAACGTATAAATGGATAATGTTAGCATATCATTAAATCACATGCAATTCAAAATAATCATTTGATTCAAGCTCTATTCAAAAGAGAAATAGGACAGGGGAAAAGAAATCATTTGTTTCTGAAATATATAGACTTTGGGGTCTTCTTCACCACTCGGTTCTTTTGTTAATTGTGCTGCTGCTGCTGCTGCTACGTCGCTTTGTTAATTGCGAGTGAGCGCTAAAACAAGAGATCTTATGAAGGCCACAGATTAACCAAAATAAATGAGAACTTAATTTTCCCAAATACCTATGGCCTTTTCCCATTGAAAAATAAATTCAGAGCTATACTACTCAAAGCAAGTGAACAAGCTTTATCAAAGTTTCAAGCAACTGGAAAGACAAGTATCTGGTCTCCACTTAGCATAAACGTGAATCTTGTGATGGAGGTAGTAATGAAATGCAATGGAATGCTTGGAGAGAGGGATGCTAAGTAAGCAAGAAAATAGGAGAGAGGGAAAAAAAGACAAAAGCAGTATGGTCTTTGTGAAGGTCACACTGATAAAATGATCAAACTTCACTTAGAGTAACTGATGAAGATTACAATATAATTCCTTTATGGCAAAGGTAATCAACAATGCATTTGCCTCAAGCTACAGAAAACCGTCTGTCTTCCTTACTCTAGGAGCTTTACCCAGTATTGTTAGCTCTGTAAGAAGACATTTAATGAATTTTCCTATCAGACATTATCAGCAGAATTTCCTGCCAAAGATTTCTTGTCCAGCATCTGGAAAAAAGTCACTTCCATAAGTAGTTCTGTATATAAATGAGGTAAGTAGAGAAACTCCACAGGCTGACGAAGTTTGTTAGTCTCAGCTAGATGCAATAAAGACCTCTTAATAAATATTATCGATTCTGTTGCCAAAATGCAGGTTGTCATTTCAGAATCTAAAGCTACCTGGCAAATTCTCATCTGAAAATAAGGAAACCCTACTAGATGCCTAAACGAGGAAGAAGTCATATGGAATTACTGCAACGGGTGGAAATACTGCCAACGCTAATTAGATCAGGTCAATTTTCCAGGAACTGCTCTTGTTTGCTTTTCTTCCATCTTTTGCTGTGTTTTCACTTCTCATAAAAAAAGAGCAGGAATACTTTTGAGAAAGAAGAACTCACTGGCCTCAAACCAAGAAGTCTGGATGGACTTAAATATCTTAAAAGTCATTTTTCTAATGAGCTTCTTCATATGCAAAATTAGAAGGGTGAGCTAGATGAGTTTCAAGTCTCTGCAAGAGAAAAATAACAATCATATCCAGGATGATTCTGTCATACTGCTGCTTTGGTAGAAGGTTTATTAGAGAGAACACTCAAACAAATACCCAGAAAATGGTCTGAAGATTCTCAACATATTTCATTTCGCACACCATCCACACCTGTCCTCAATCAGTGCAGATTATGCTAAAGAGGAATTATTCGAAGTCAAGTACTACATACTGAATTGTATCTGCTTCGTTCAGAAAGGCTTTCTATATGATAGTACACATAGTCATGAGGGAGAATGCAGAATATATCACAAGACTGAAAGGGAGAAAAAAAGGAGGCAAAAGCTTTTTAATCGACCACTTAAAAGGTTATGTAGAGGCCACAAGGTGAAGGTATGAAGTATGTTTCTACTAGAGAACGCTGTCTACTGACAATGAAACACTCGATATTCTTATGATTTTATTGAATTGAAGAGTCTATAGCGCATTTCAGTCCTGGATCAGTTAAGAATCTGGTATGTAAAAATAAAAGCCCATCATTCTTAGCATTCCTTTGAGGTTTCTGTGGGTATATGTTTAATAACTGTCATATTTCCAAACAGTTCAGTCTGACCCCCATTTAGTTTAGAAATATAATGATAGTAGCCAGAGTTATCAGCCATGCTTCGATGGTTTAAATGCTCCTAACTGGTGCCCCATTAACCAATTTTTTAGTATGCAAACAGGTTTATATTTGAAAAGCTCAAACCACCTCAGGAGTGATTAGGGCACTTCATAAAAGCAGAATCTACTTGCCAAAGTCAAAAAGCTCCTGAATCTCTTCCTCAATTCGATATTTTTTATGACTTTCTACCCCCAAAGTTGTCTCATTTAGGTCTTATTAATCTCTTGGCAGGGCTGTTCTGAGATATGAAGGGGAGGATGATATACAAAGGGTGTAAAGGGTGTGGTCTCAACTATAACAGACCACACAAATGAGAACAAATACTTTCACACTTCATGTTTTTACATCTATTGAATTGGCAAAGATCAAAAGATTTACACTATGTTGTTAAGTGTGCTGTAACACTTATTCACATACATTTTTAGTGGGTGTATCCTTTGGTACATACTCTGTGGAGGATTATTTACCAGTATCTATTAAAAGCAAAGAGACTTTTTTGAGGGGACTCGGGAATGCCTCCTCTAGAAATATAAAAGTCTAGGAAAATACAGTCATTGGAGCACTTCTTACTGGTTGTAATAGCTACCTAATAGAATGTTTTAAGGGAGAAGGCAATGCACCCCACTCCAGTACTCTTGCCTGGAAAATCCCATGGACAGAGGAGCCTGGTGGGCTGCAGTCCATGGGGTCGCTAAGAGTCGGACACGACTGAGTGACTTCACTTTCACTTTCCACTTTCATGCATTGGAGAAGGAAATGGCAACCCACTCCAATATTCTTGCCTGGAGAATCCCAGGGACGGGGGAGCCTGCTGGGCTGCCGTCTATGGGGTCGGACGGAGTTGGACACGACTGAAGCGACTTAGCAGCAGCAGCAGGATGTTTAAAAGAAAACTGCCTTTTACTGGTGTTATTGGTTTGCAGATGCATGTAGTCATGTCTGACTCTTTGAGACCTCATGGACTGTAGCCTGCCAGGCTCCTCTGTCCATGGGATTTCCCAGGCAAGAACCCTGGAGTGGGTTGCCATTTCCTCCTCCAGGGGATCTTTCCACCCAGGGATAAAACCCATGTCTCCTATGGCTCTTGCATTGGCAAGCAAATTATTTACCACTGAGCCACCTGGAAAGTCCTGGTGTTGGTGGTAAGCACTGATAAAATTTGGCATGTAATTATTATTAGACAATGATACAAATCTTTAATACTACAGAATTTCAGAGAAGTAGAGCATAGCCTCATATTCATTATGGTAAAAATAAGCATATGTGTGTATTACACATACCTGTATCTAGAACACGTTATTTAAATTCTTTCTGGTAAAACATTTACTTCTCCTTCATTGACTACACTACAGCCTTTGTGTAGATCACAACAAGCTGGAAAATTCTTAAAGAGATGGCAATACCAGACCACATTACCTGTCTCCTGAGAAACCTGTATACAGGTCAAGAAGCAACAGTTAGAACTGGACATGGAACAACAAACTGGTTCAAAATTGGAAAGGAGTATATCAAGGCTGTATATTGTCACCTGGCTTATTTAACTTCTACAAAAAGTATATCCTGTGAAATGCGGACTGAATAAAGCTCAAGCTGGAATCAAGATTGCAGGGAAAAATAGCAGTAACCTCAGATATGCAGATGGCACCACCCTAATGGCAGAAAGCGAAGAGTAACTAAAGAACCTCTTGATGGAGGTGAAAGAGGAGAATGGAAAAGCTGGCTTAAAACTCAACTTTGAAAAAACGAAGATTATGGCATCCCATCCCATCCCATCACTTCATGGAAAACAGATGGGGGAAACTGACAGACTTTATTTTCTTGGGCTCCAAAATCACTGCAGATGACCACTGCAGCCATGAAATTAAAAGACGCTTGCTCCTTGGAAGGAAAGCTATGGCAAACCTAGACAGCATATTAAGAGCAGAGACATCACCTTGCTGACAAAGGTCCGTCAAGTCAAAGCTATGACTTTTCCAGTAGTCACGTATGGATGTGTGAGTTGGACTATAAAGAAGGCTGAGTCCCTTTGATGCAAGAATTGATGCTTTCAAATTGAGGTGCTAGAGAAGACTCTTGAAAGTTCCTTGGACAGCAAGGAGATCAAACCAGTCAATCCTAAAGGGAATCGATTCTGAATATTAATTAGAAGGACTGATGTTGAAGCTGAAGCTCTAATACTTTGGCCATCTGATGCGAAGAGCTGATTCACTGGAAAAAAAAAAAAAAACCCTGATGCTAGGAAAGATTGAGGGAAAGAGGAGAAGGAGGTGACAGAGAATGAGATGATTGGATGGCATCATTGACTCAACAGACATGAGTTTGAGCAAGCCCTAGAAAATAGTGAAGGACAGGGAAACCTGGCATGCTGCAGTCCATGGGGTCGCAGAGAATTGGACACAACTAAGCAACTGAACAACAAAATCCTGCCAACTGGCTAAATTTCTTTACAGAGAAGTATAGTTTCTGTATAATCATATGTGTTAATTTCACAGGAATGTTTCACACTGAAATAATAAATGTCTAAAAGATCAGAGAGAAACACAAAATCCTTGTAATCTGGATCAAAATTACCATTATCTTATTAGAATGTAATTGAGTTGAAGAGTAGTTTAAACATTTTCTGGGTTTTTCTTTTCTGTAGCTAAATGACATTCTAACCATTATCAATCATTCATTTTAGCTGAATGACAAAGAGAAAAAATGTAAATAAAAGTATATTCATTTGACATTAATCCAAAATGACCAATTTGCTTCTTATGAGCCTGAGCTATTGCTGAGGTGGATTTGTTAAATTAGAGCAGCAACTTTTCCTCAGGAATCTTCTAATTTTGTTCCAATCACTGGAGTCATGTTTATGTATTTCCTTGCACAAATATACTGCTTCCTCAGACAACTGTTGAGAATAGGAAATCTTTATCAGATGATTGAATATCAAACAGTAGATGATGAGGCAGCTAGGTTAAAAATATGAAAAGCCATTTAAATTTAAACATAAAAGAGATCATATGAATGAACAAATAGAGGGGATGCAGAAGAACGAATTAGGAAAACTCTTTCCCTTCCTTTTCTCTCAAGAGCTTTTCCATACCTAAGCAGGGAAGTTGGGTTGTGCTATCCAGCATGGTACCACTAGCCATATGTGACTACTGAGGGCTTGTAAGGTAGCTAGCAAGAAATGAAGAGATGGTGCAAAAAAAAATGAGTGTCATGTATCTTACTCAAAATTGTTTTCTGTGGCTATATTTTGAAAATGATATATGTATAAAATTTCACCTGTTTCATTGTTACTGTGACTTCTTGAAAAATTGAAATTATATTTTTGGCTCATCGTGTATTTCCACTGGACAGGATGGAACTGAAACATCACTATCTATGACATACGTATATGCCACGTGATTCTTTTTGTGCACTTGTGCTTTGATGTTTCCAGTAGCTAAGTCTGCCTCTAAAAGGGAAGAACCCATGTATCTGTACAATTGCATCTTCACTGGGCTTGGGAAAACTGGTTACTCTCATTATGTGGGTCCAGCTTTTCCTCCTCAAAACAAGGTTCTACCCAATACAGTGCTGCAGTCAGAAAGCTTGAGTTTCCAGCTAAGCTACCTGGGTAAATCACTGAAATGCTCTTGAGTCCCTGTCTCAGGCACAACATGTCTGCCTTTCTAGCCATCAGCCAGACTGCTGTGAAAGTCATTTAAGTCATTTAGTTTTTTCTCAACAAATGGCATACTGAACAACTAACCCTTTGCAATCCATCTAAATTACAGCAGAAATACTGCATCTCTGCTGCCAGTCACACTGCTGTTTACAAGGGGCAACTTGCCGGGGTCCAGCCCCAGTGGATCCAGGGTGATTCAAAGCGGGGACAGCGTGGGTGAGGAAAAACTTATTTATTTAGAAATGTAAGAATAGATTAGGAAGAAATAGTATAGTAGGAAAATTAAGTGGAGAAAAGGAGGCTGATAACTTGGTTTACGTGGAAAGCCAATAAAGTTCCAGACAAGGAGCTTGCACCATCTACGTTAGGCCACCGGTGTCCGTTTGAATATCGGAGAGTGCCCCGCCCTACACTCTCTCTCTTACGGATCTTAGAAGCCGGGACAAACAAGTAGACATGGCAAGCCTCCACGCCCCAGATGGGAATTCAGCCTGAAATCAGAGAAAATAAGAGACACGAGGGAAGCCCAGCATCGGTGCAAGACTCCCAAAACGCTATTTTTCAAAATCAGCTTATATACCCCAAATTGTACATAATGGAAAATGCAGAGTTATGCAGGGGCAGCAGTCCTTACCCTCATCGAGACAAGGCTTCCTTTTTTGCATACCCTCCCGTTTACAAAAGGTCTCAAGTGGTTTACATTATCTTCTGGCCAAGAGGCCTGTTAACATTTTTATGGCTCTCTTCCTGGGTAATTGTCTGTCAACCAGAAAACTCCTTTTTTCCCTAGAAGTGTTTTTTCTTTACTCTGCATTACCTTCAAAGTACTAAATAAAGTTACATTCCTGTAGGACAAAGGTGCAGTGAGTTATAATAAAGTACTTAACTCAAAGATCTAATATTGCTAATAACAGGTCTACTACCTGTTTTTCTATATACCAACTATACAAGATATGAAAATTTGGCAGCAAGTATTGGCTCAACAAATGAAACCTTTTAATCAGTCCTATTCTAATGATTATGACTCCTTGGAAGCCCCTACATTCCTAGGATGTTTTAAGCTTCCTGTGCCTCCCGCGGTCGGGAGGCCTCAAACAATCACATGCGCAGCTGTATGCATCCTGCAGGCAGGCTAGAAAGCCATCAGTGAGGTTTTTGGATTGAAACACTCTTTCAAGTGCAGAAGACTAAAGCTATGAATTGACTTTTTCCAGAGAATGTCAGAAGAGTGGAAAAGGAGGCAGATTCTTATTTTGGGGGGTACATGCTCAGGAAATGCCAGGGGGGAAACCTGAGATCTGACTCGTCCTTGCCCATCAAATCTCCCATGACCTTGTCACAGGTGAGATTCCTCACGCTGGCTTCTGGCAGCAACTGGTTTGTTTATTCCTAAGTTATAACTTGGACTTTTCCATAATGTTTCTTTTTCAAAGCAAGTGAATGGGGTATGGATCTCTGATAAAGCTTATAATGATGATCACAGTATTAGAATTATGAGTAAAGAAACTGTATATTAAAAACAGATTCAAATTCCATGATTATGTATTCCTGTTAACTGACTCTTTCATACACCCATGCATTCACTCAAACATTTGAAGCATGCCCTACTACCACAGCATGAAAACAGTCAGGCTTTGGAATCAGAGATACCTGAATGTTAATTTTAGCCACTTCAAGTGTTCTATGTGTGTGTGGGGGCGGGGATGTTAGTCCCTCAGTTGTGTCTGACTCTGCGACCCCATGGACTGTATAGCCCACCAGGCTCCTCTGTTCAGGAAATTCTCCAGGCAAGAATACTGGAGTGGGTTGCCCGTTCCTGCTCAAGTGTTCTATACAGCCCTGTAAACCCTGTAATGTTGGAATAAACTATTAAGACCGGAAGATTTTTAGGCAATTAAATTAGGTATTAGTTTAAAAAAATAGCATATTTTCTGGCACATAATGTTCATTAAAATGTTAGCTAAAATAATATTTACTACTATGTACTTACTGTTCTCAATATTGAAGTTACTATAAGACACAGGATCTGCCTTCAAGGCATTATTTAGATTATCATCCATCAGCTATATTTAAGAAAGTCTATAAGAATGGCTTTTTTTAAGAATCCTGGTAACTAACTAAATTGTATGAAATAGTAAATCTCAGGCTATTATCCTGATTTAGCACCATGTAAGGACAACCTTAACCCTCAGAAAGTCCTTTCAATAAGCCTAAGGAATTTTGCACATTAAATTACAGTTCACCATGTTTCACTTGCTCTTTCAAAACTGAAATTCAGCAAAGTCTTGAGGAAACAACAGTTCCCTCTTCTACCATGCTTAAAGTTACCCTAAATACTTTGTTAAATAATTTCCTCTTAAGACATTTTTTAATCACACACAAAACTGATCATCATCACATCCTAATGCAATAATCACTATCATGATCCTCTAGTTCAGGAAGGGAGGTAAGATATCAATGATGGGAGACAAGTAAATTCTTGCCTCCTTCCATAAACTTAGCTATGTAAACTCCTGCCATGAACAGCCATCATCGTTCCCATTTTTCTGTACTAAACGAGCGAGCAATCAGATTTCCAGAGAAAGGCCCTATGGGCAATTTCCTAAGACTACTGTATTAGAGTTCTCAAAATAAAAGTTGTACCAACTTGTAATCATTTCTGTACAGAGTAGGATCCACACTGACACAGAAAGTGATTCTGCCATCTACCATGAAAACAGATTATGAGCCTCCCTTTCGTAGATAGCTACAATATCACATCTCAAACGTTCCACATATTGGGATGACTTTTTTTTTTTAATGTGTCTTTCTTTCTTTTGGGCTGTGCTGGGTCTTTGTTTCTGTGTGTGGGCTTTCTCCAGTTGCAGCGAGTGAGAGCTACTCTCCAGTTACAGTGGCTTCTCTAGCTGCCGAGCACACGCCCTAGGGCATGACCTTCAGTAATTGTGGTTTCTGGGCTCTAGAGCACAGGCTCCATAGTTGTGGCACACAGGCTTAGTTGTCCCCGGTCATATGGGACCTTCCTGGATCAGGAATAGAACCCATGTCTTCTGCCACTGGCAGGCTGATTCTTTACCACTGAGCCACCAGGGAAGCCCCTGGAATGAGTGCTTTTAAATCAACCAAATACTACCAACTGATAACAGAAGACATAGCCCCATTTTCAAAAGACTTAAAATGTTGTTTTTAAATAGGTCTAAATTCTAAGCATTCATATATGTTTTCATACATATTTCAAGTTGTTACAGTTCAAGACTGCCCTCAAAACCCAATTCTAACCAAGTAAAATTACTTAACAATCAGAGCCTCAGTATCTTGAGCTGTAAAATGGAGATATTTGTATCTAAACTGCAGTCCTATTAGAAATCATGCCTTATTACTACTATTGGCTAGTGCAGAGGCCTGCTAACTTTTTTGTAAAGATCTAGAGGATATTTTGAGCTTTGCAGACCATAAAATCTGTATCAGAACTATTCAATTCTGCTGATGTAACATGAAGTCAATATAAATGATACAAACACAGATGAGTGGGGTTGTGTGTCATTAAACCTTATTTATGGACACTGACATTTGAATGTCATGATTTTCATATCATGAATTACTATTCTTTTGTATTTTTCCAATCATCTACAAATTAAAACAACAACAAAAAACTTGCTTAGTAAGTGGAAGACTTACAAAGAAGTGGATAACCAGATTTGACCACCTGGCCATAGATTGCCAACCCCTTGGCCAGAAGACTCAGATCCAAACTTAGGTAAATTGATTATGTATTTAACTGGCCAAAATGTTTTTGTAAAAAAAAGTCACTTGTAACAAATTGAAAATGCTTTTCTCTATATACAAAACCATGGTATTTTAATTTACTTAATTTTAAATTCTGTTTAACACTTTTTTGGGGGAAAAAAAGAAACTTTTCACTATTTAATCACTTCCTACTTTATAGATCTTTTAGTAGTATTTTCTAACATAGAAAGTTCAACTATGGTACTTCAAACCATTGCAAACAAATTTATTTACAGTGCTTGTTAAACATACTGCTTATTTTCCTTACTAAATTAACTGTGGTTTGTGAAACAAACAAATGAGTCCAACAATACAAGATGCAAAAACAATTTCAATAAGTAGGTCTTCATTTACTATTTAATCTCCTTTCTGCCACTGACTTAAAAACATCTGCCAGGAAGAGGTGCAAACACCATATTTCTCCAGTTACATAATGTTAATTATAATGGAATTACACCACAAATAAAATCTTAATCATTTGGCCACTCTTCTGTGTTCTTATTACTTACTCAGACTCCCAATCCATTAAATCTGTGCTGCCTTATTAAAAAGGGCAGAATTACAGGGAGAGAGAAGATGAATTTGATTTGGTCAAAAGGTCAAGGCTAATAATTTACTTGAGTAAGTACAGTGGGGCATCATCTTTTCATCCCTTTATATCTTGTGCTTTCAATGCTGAATTATATTAAAAATGAACAAAAGACGGTGAATATCAGGGCAGTTGTCCTTAGATGATCAAGCAGACAACACCATTTTAGTTTTAGTTGATTTTAGTGTTAGCTGTTCTCCTGACATTAAGTTAGAGTTTAAAGAGAATTAACAATCATTCCTAATCCATCATTATCTTATAATCCAATTTATATACCTTATTGAACCTAATTGCAATGACAAGTAAAAGTTTTAGGGATACAAAGATTAGTATTGTACATCAGAAAAGTTCACAAGTCATCAGAACAGGTTTCTGCTTTGTTTTCTGAGTCATGGCATCACAGTAGCCTCCAAACAATGAATACATATCCCCAGTACATGGATGCACATGCCTACACACAGTTAAATACAAAGATAATAACAGAAGGCAGTATAAAGTGGGGATTAACAGCACATACTTATAGAACTGGACTGACCGGTTTTGCAAGCTCAGCCTTTTATATATTTGTGTGATCTTAAATAATTCACTTAAATTTGTGCCCGAGCTTCTTTGTACGCAAAATGGAAAGAAAAAAGAACAGCTTTGGGGTTTCCTGCTTAGCAGCAGCAGATAGCTCAGTTAGTAAAGAATCTGCCTGCAATGCAGGAGACCTTGGTTAGATTCCTGGGTCGGGAAGATCCCCTGGAGAAGGAATAGGCTACCCACACCAGTATTCTTGGGCTTCCCTTGTGGCTCAGCTGGTAAAGAATCCACCTGCAATGCAGGAGACTTGGGTTTGATCCCTGGGTTGGGAAGATCCTCTAGAGAAGGGAAAAACTACCCACTCTAGTATTCTGGCCCTAGAGAATTCCATGGACTATATAGTCCATGAGGTTGCAAAGAGTTGGACGTGACTGAAAAACTTTCACTTCACTTTCCACAGAATGTTAGAATGATTAGAAAAATATGCATAAGGTTTTTATAACATTATCTGACATAAGTAAGAACATGTAAATGTTTGCCAAATAAAGCAATGGCTAAAAATGTATTTTCCATTGAATAATATTCTATATTACTACTTCTTTATAATACTTGAATTCTAATAGGTCATTACTATAAGGCTTTTCTTAGACCTCTATAAGAAAAACAAAACATAAGAATGGTCTCATCGATGATAAACATTTGCCAATGATACATTTGAAATAGAAATCTAAGCATTGTTTGGCTCAAATGTCTGACATAACTTCAAGAGCACCTAATCATAAAGAAGCCTTTAAACAGCTGTACAGACTTGAGTACCCTATATGAATCCTGAAAATCAGCCACTTCACTGGCTCCTGCTCTGTACATAAGTGTTTTTGTCAATCCCATGCTTTCTTTTATTCTAAATATCCCTATAACCTGTCTCCAAACACGCAGGTCCTCATCAATAAAGTTGACAAGATTCTTAACCGAGCCCCATTTAGCAGCACATCACTTTGCTAACTACCATAGGGAATGTCAAGACACAAAAGAGGCAGGCACAAACCATAAAGGAGACTAAAATCTATTTAGACAAACAAAACATTAAAAAGGTGGACAATAATGGCAACATGAAATCATACAGAAAGGAAGTAAGAACTCAAAAGGCAAGCATAGGTGCAGTGCTTTAGTGTCTACACAGCGTTCTCACCAGTACAGTAATTCGTTTTGTGGCCCCAATCCACTGTTGATCAGCAAGTTAAAAAAGTCTTAAAATTAGACATAAACCCATAGTGCAGAACCTAGACCTTCACGATTTTAAACCACAGCACTCCGTCTCCTTAAAGACCCACAGCATTTGAGCACTCTGTAATCACTCGCCAGAGAGAGGGCGTGAGCCAGTTCATGATGAGGGGTCAGGAGAGGGCATCTGACAGAAGAGGGGAAGGCCACTGCAAATGGAAAATGGCATCAGTTCAATAAGGGATAGAAAAAGTTCAGGTTGCTGGCTTTAAAGGGAGTGTTCGGAAAGGAAGTATGTATTGACAAGAACAGGAAAGTATCAGCTATTATTCTGCATTTCCTATTGGCTGTGCAAAAGATGGCAGAGAATGTCCGGAATTTTAAAGCAATTGTGTTGAGCATTATCAAGTTAAATGCCAACTCCAGCAGCACTAGTACCTTTCTATCTCTTTATCTCGAGATTAGTATGACCTACACACTACACACTCAGTCATGATTAACTTGGGATCCTCAAACCAATTGGTACCCCATGCTGAGTGATCAGGGACAATGGAGCAAACCTTAAGATATATGGTACACTTAGGATGTTAGAAGCACTGCACTAAAATCTTTCACATTATCTCATTTATTCTTCAAAATAACCATAGCAGCTGTGTCAGGGTCCTCAAGACTCCCCCTAAAATTAGAGGCTTGCTAGTTTCAGCATGTAAGCTTCACTTCTGTGTAAGATTTATGACAATGGTGTAGTAGGAAAACAAAGATAGGTAATCAAGGAAAAAAACACAGGAAGAGTCTGGAGTAATCCAAGTGCCAAGCTTCCTTATGCTCTCTCCCAGTGAAGTAGTCACAGAGAATGTACACTTCCCCAGCAATGACAATGCATCAGCACATCTCAATGCTTCTATCCAGAGAAGCTGATTAGAGACTCACTGTGGGCACAGTTTACTTTTGCTTGTAGGAGGGCTGGTTACATAGGTACTCTCTGCTAGAACTACCTAAATTCCATACAACTGAAAGAAAGCAGGTATTCAACACACACCAAATTATTTGTACAGGCAGCTTATATATACTGAGCTACTCTTACCAATTACAAAACTTTGTATTATTATTAACCAAAGGTCAATTTCACATGCATGCCTCTTAGGATAGTAGTCTTAGGTCTAACATATCAACTGTTTCCTACATAGAGGAAATTATTATTTCTTGCAGATGAAGTAACTAAATTACAGATACCATCACTGTCAAGCAGGAGTCATTCTCAGTGTCATACAGTGTGAAATTAACTTGAGTTTTCCACTCAAAATACCAACTAGAGGAGTATCTATTTACTGGTTGTTCATCCCTATTGGTTAAAGTTCTCAGGAGGCATTAACCCTTCATTATTACACCCCTGGAGTAGGAAATGACAGCCCACTCCAGTATCCTTGTCTGGAAAATTTCACGGACAGAGGAGCCTGGCAGACTCCAGTCCTTGGGGTTGTAAAGAGTCGGACATGACTGAGCACTACACTGCACTGTGTATTAGAGAAATCTTAGGGCAGAAAGCAAGAATCCCTGAAGCAGAACACAACCTGGTTTTGCAACAAGGATGGGAGCCAAAATCTGCACCCAGAGAATCAAAGATGGGGCATACAAAGTATCAACAGCCCGTATTAGAACACAGACAGGTCTAATATCTGTCATACCCGACTCCTAATACTTACGCCATACCTGAGTCATCATGGTGGATTCTATCAAATTTCCTCATAACGGATTAGAAGTCCCTAAGTAGATTTCTTTTCTTTTTTCTTTTTGTCTTTTCGGGCTCTAAAATCACTGCAGATGGTGACTGCAGCCATGAAACTAAAAGACGTTTGTTCCTTGGAAGAAAAGTTATAACCAACCTAGACAGCATATTAAAAAGCAGAGACGTTACTTTGCCAATAAATTTATATCAAGTCAAACCTATGGTTTTTTTCAGTAGTCATGATGTGAGAGTTGGACTATAAAGAAAGCTGAGGGCCGAAGAATTGATGCCTTTGAACTGTGGTGCTGGAGAAGACTCTTGAGAGTCCCTTGAACTGCAAGGAATCCAACCAGTCCATCCTAAAGGAAATCAGTGCTGAATATTCATTGGAAGGACTGATGCTGAAGCTACAATACTTTGGCCACCTGATGCGAAGATCTGATTCATTGGAAAAGACCCTGATGCTGCGAAAGATTGAAGGCAGGAGGAGAAGGGGACAGCAGAGGATGAAATGGTTGGATGGCATCACTGTCTTGATGGACATGAGTCTGCTTAAGTTCCAGGAGCTGGTGATGGACCGCGAAGCCTGCTGTACTGCAGTCCATGGGGTTACAAAGAGTCGGACACAACTGAGCACTGAACTGAACTGAAGTAGCTCTCTTTACTCTCTGAGCCACAAGGGAAGGGGAATAAACAGTGCAGACCAATGTGACATGCAAACTTCAGTTTGTTTGGCAAGGAGGAGGATAAAGGTAAAAATCTGTCTTAAAAATTCCATCCACCTCAGCTCAGCTTTCTTTACAGAAAGCCTATTTGAGGTCAGCAATTGTTGATACAAATACAAAGCTAATATAAATAAATAAATAAATAAAATTTTAAGTTTTGCAGAAAGAATGACTCTGACTCAGTTTGATTTCTGCTCAACACTCTAGGAGACATGAGGTTTTATTTACATATTTGAAAAACTACTGATTGTATACTAATAACAGTAATATTTTTCAAGGGTTAGAAAATTACGACTACTGAGTTTTAGAATATTCACCCCCTCACCAAAGAAACTGTAAGTTCACTCCTGTATTGCTATTCAAACTCATTCCCAATCTCCCTCCTCCTAGCCCCCGGCAATCACCAACATATTTTTTGTCATTATGAACTTGCTTATTCGGGAAACTTCATATAAGTGGAATCATATAGTATATGGCCCTTTGTGACTGGTTTCTTTTATGTAGCATAATGTTTACAAGGTTATTCAATGTTATAGCACGTATCAGTAATTCATTTATTTCCAAATAATATTCTATCACATGAATATTATATACTTGTTTATCTGCCTATCAGTTGATGAACATTTAGGATGAGTGCCTATTTTAATGACTAATGCCCCTTTGAACAGTGTGGCTTTATGTTCTCATTTCTTTGGGGTAAATTCCTAGGAGTTAAATTTTGGGGTCAAATGATAACCTTTAATACTGAGGTATAGGCAAACAGTTTTCCAAAAAGCTATGCTATTTTCCAATCCTATCAGTAGTGTATGAGAGTTCTGATTTTTCCACTTTTTCATCAACATTTGTTACTGGCAAATACAAATATTTGAAGGCCAGTTACTTTCAGGACATCAATGGCTTGACTAAGAAACTTCCTCATTATTTGCATTCAATTTCATAAATATATATTTAGGAGATTACCTTCTCCTGGAGTTTACAGTTACAAATGCCTGCAGTTTACAAAAATGACATGTCCTCTAATAGTTGTTATCACAGAGGGAAAACAAAAGCAGCCTCACCTACACATAACAGGTGGCAGACAGTGGTAAGTTTTCACAGTAATTCCAAATGGAAAGATCAAACCCAAGAAGATATGATTTGAGGATTACTTTAATCAGAGTAGTATTTGAGTGGAAGTAGAAGAACCTAACAAAAGAGAAATGTAGATGTCATGAACTGAATGTTTGCAACCCCCCAAGTTCATGTGGTAAAGCCCTAACCCCCAAGTCACAATGGGATTTGGGTCCTTACAACAACAGACAGAAACCAAAGCTAGCCTTCAACATGGAAAGAACACAGGAAGAAGGTGTCAATCTGCAAACAAGAGGGTTCTCACCTGAAACTCCATCTCTTGACACTCTAGTTTTTGACTTCTCAGCCTCTGTAATTCTGACAAATAAATACCTGCTCAAGCAATTTGGTATATGGTGTTTTGTATGGCAGCTTGCTCTAAAACAATAGCATACCAGATGCAGGAAACATTATGAGTGAAACATAGGAAAACAAATGAGAGGTTGTATTTATCTAAAATCAAATAGTGAAGCATGGAACGCATTTAAACTTGTCTTCTGAACATGGTGGAAACAATATTCTCCTGGTAAACGGAAAGGAAATGGAAAGAGAATCTAAAATTAGATGTAGGAAGAAAGTTGTCATAGGAAATAAATAGAATCATGGCATGAATTTGGCAAAGCTAATTCCATTAACTTTAAGGTCTATAATTCTGAAAAATGCCATCTTTTACTGGGGAATATTTGATAGCTTATGATCCAGCTCAAAACAGCCATAAAAAATCATGCTTAAATCAGCCTCCAATATGAATAATGACTATGAGTTATAAGTAAATAAACAAATCTGTTATAAATTGCATTGCCATAATTAAAACAAAAACAAAGTCATATTTTTATTTCCTTTTATGTTAATATGGGCCAAAATTTAAGAAAATTCCAAGGAGTGTACCTTAAAAGATATAAAGAAATGAATTTAATGCTTTAGGAGAGGAAGTTTAATAGACATTTCAGCTGGTAACTGGGGGAATCTAAATAATAAAGAGAAAAAGAATGCAATGACATAAAAAATCCAATATCACCCAAAGAGCAGACTTTGGCAAAGCCAAGCCAAATAACATTTTCCAACAACATTGATAATGCCATACAAGGGGAAACAAAATTTAAATAAGGGAAGTAAAGTTCAATCTACTGAGACAGTCTTTGGTTCCTGTACATTCTAGAAATAGTTTTCTGTCACTGAGATACAAGAACTCAATACTATCTTAGATATGTTTACTTTTGGAGAGCTAGAAAAGCCAAGACAGAGAAATGTCCCAAGTTAGGAACTGGCTGAAATAAAAATCACCAACTCTTTTCCTTCAGAGTTACTGTTCACATCAAACTAGACACATGAAAATTAGCACTGCAAAACCAGAAACTATAAAACTCCTAAAGGAGAACACAGGCAAAACACTCTCCGACATAAATCACAGCGGGATCCTCTATGATCCACCTCCTAGAATATTGGAAATACAAGCAAAAATAAACAAATGGGACCTAATTAAAACTAAAAGCTTCTGCACAACAAAGGAAACTCTAAGCAAGGTGAAAAGACAGCCTTCTGAATGGGAGAAAATAATAGCAAATGAAGCAACTGACAAACAACTAATCTCAAAAATATATAAGCAATTCCTGCAGCTCAATTTCAGAAAAATAAACGATCCAATAAAAAAATGGGCCAAAGAAATAAACAGATATTTCTCCAAAGAAGACATATATATGGCTAACAAACACATGAAGAGATGCTCAACATCACTCATTATCAGAGAAATGCAAATCAAGACCACAATGAGGTACCATTTCACACCAGTCAGAATGGCTGCTACCCAAAAGTCTACAAGCAATAAATGCTGGAGAGGGTGTGGAGAAAAGGGAACCCTCTTACACTGTGGTGGGAATGCAAATTAGTACAGCCACTATGGAGAACAGTGTGGAGATTCCTTAAAAAACTGCAAATAGAACTGCCTTATGACCCAGCAATCCCACTGCTGGGCATACACACCAAGGAAACCAGAATTGAAAGAGACACATGTACCCCAATGTTCATCACAGTACTGTTTATAATAGCCAGGACATGGAAGCAACCTAGATGTCCATCAGCAGACAAATGGATAAGAAAGCTCTGGTACATATACAGAATGGAGTATTACTCAGCCATTAAAAAGAATACATTTGAATCAGTTCTAATGAGGTAGATGAAACTGGAGCCGATTATGCAGAGTGAAGTAAGCCAGAAAGAAAAACACCAATACAGTATACTAATGGATATATACGGAATTTAGAAAGATGGTAATGATAACTCTGTATGCGAGACAGCAAAAGAGACACAGATGTATAGAACAGTCTTTTGGACTCTGTGGGAGAGGGAAAGGGTGGGATGATTTGGGAGAATGGCGTTGAAACATGTATAATATCATATATGAAATGAATTGCCAGTCCAGATTTGATGCATGATACAGGATGCTTGGGGCTGGTGCACTGGGATGACCCAGAGGGATGGTATGGGGAGGGAGGTGGGAAGGGGGTTCAGGATGGGGAACATGTGTATACCTGTTGCAGATTCATGATGATGTATGTCAAAACCAATACAATATTGTAAAGTAATTAGCCTCCAAATAAAATAAATAAATTTATATTAGAAAAAATATAAAGTTTACTTGATGGGACATACTTTTAGAGATTTATGTTTCTAATGAAATATAGCAAAGGATAAAAAAAAAAAGAAAGAAAATTAGCAGTGCAACAGCTCACCATTTCCATGCATCTAAGCATTCACAGATGAGCAGATCTGTCTCCTAGGAATGTGTTGAGAATTAGTATCTGCAAGTTCTGAGTAAACCTAGGGGACAGCTGAGCCCAAAGCCTCATCACTTCTTTAAACATTTAACGCCTTCAACTCTAGCAGTCTCTTAACAGATGCTCCTCACATCCCACATGTCAGCACAGCTTCCTACAGTTCCTAAATATAGAAAACACGATGACACATTTTGGTCCTAACTGATAAGCAAAACTGGAATTGCCATAGGACCATCTGATAAGCCACTCCTAGCATGATGAGATATGGAAGGACTTCATTCCTGAGAGAAAAAGGTAGGGGAGAAGAATGATGAATCAGAAACAATCCTCCTTAGTTACGTGCAACCTTTTACTTCGCCTTTATAGCAGGAGAAAAGATCCCTTTGGTTTAACACAACAAACACAAGTTTCAGAAAAAGTATACAAGGTAAAGAACCAGCAATAAGGAATTTTTACAAATATTTAAACCAGTTTACAAATCAATTTCTAAACCTCCAGACCTGGGCATGTATGGGGAAATAGCAATTATTAGACAATATTTTAAAAGAAAGTTACAAAATATATACTTGTTTCCAACTTCTTTAAAAATAGAAACATACCATGATAATTTGATCTCAAAATGCACGTCTATAAGCTTTCACTTTATCTGTAACTGGTTAGATCATTAAATTGAGTTGTACATTTAAACTCTTTTGTGTTTTTATCTCCCCTTAACTCCTCCACAGAAAGCTGTGATTAAATTGATGGTGTCTCTTCCTAACTTTAGCCACAAGCCAGCCTCTTTCATGTCTCCAGACACTCTGTACCTGCATCCCTGGATCCCTGTAATCTTGTCCCCCTTGATCTTCACATGCCTGCTTTTCACATCCTGTGAAAATCAGCTAAAATATTTTCTTCTAAAAAACACTGCCTTTCACTTTAAAACTAATTAGCCTCCATCCATGTAGCAGTCCACGTAGCCCTCTCTTCCTTTCCCTTCAGTCACAGCATTGCTATCACTGTACCTCTTTCTTATCCTCACACCACTTCTCTATTTGCTTTTACAAATTTAGTTATTTATCTCTCACCATTTCCTTCTGAAGACTTTAAGCTCCATAAATGGCAGATCTATATTTAATTTATTTACTGCTCTTTGTAATCCAACAATTTTTGCTGTTGTTGTTGAGTCGCTCAGTCATTTCTGACTCTTTGCAACCTCATGGACTACATACAGCACGCCAGGCTTCCATGTCCTTCACCATCTCCCGGAGCTTGCTCAAACTTAGATCCACTGAGTGGGTGATACCATTCCACCATCTCATCCTCTGTCATCCCCTTCTCTGCCCTGCCTTCAGTCTCTCCCAGCATCACTGTCTTTCTTAAAGAGTTAGCTCTTTGCACCAGGTAGCCAAAGTTTTGGAGCTTCAGCTTCAGCTCATTTGAAGGCACTCAAATATATTTTCAAGTAATATATATTGTGTATCTTTACATCTGGATTGCTACAGAAAGTTATATGGCTTCATGAAAACCTTTCTTCTTAATGCACAGCTTTATTTTCCAAACTTTATAAATGAACACATGTATTTGACTTGTAAAATCAAGGGAAAAAAATCTGTTTTTGTGAGGATTGCTTTCCCTTTACAATGCTATTCTTAGGGCTTTGGTTTTCTGATAACCACCATATATTTAGGTCAAAAGCAGTCATTTATTGCTTGATAATCAGAATACAGGTATTAGTACATCTATGGAGATGATGTTCACATTAGTAAAGAAGAAAGTGAAATATCTGATAGTTCTAGAAATGATCATGACCTTCAAAACTTACTGAAGGAAGAAAAACAGGTGTCAAACAATTGACAGATTTTGTTAAAGAGCAGAAAAACAGCATGAAATCACTTTCAGGAATGACAGCAATCAATCTTTTTCTTAAATGGTATTAATGGCAGTGTCCACAGCAGAGAGCACTTGCTGGGAACCAGATCAGCCCTCCAGGCCAGGAAAGTGCCAGAAGTACCACGCAAGCATGATAACAAAGAACAGTTTAGTTCAGTTGCTCAGTCGTGTCCGACTCTTTGCGACCCCATGAATGGCAGCACGCCATGCCTCCCTGTCCATCACCAACTCCTGGAGTTCACTTAGACTCACGTCCATTGAGTCTGTGATGCCATCCAGCCATCTCATCCTCAGTCATCCTCTTCTCCTTCTGCCTCCAATCCCTCCCAGCATCAGGGTCTTTTCCAATGAGTCAGCTCTTCGCATAAGGTGGCCAAAGTACTGGAGNTTATAGACAGGAAGGAAGTCCAGAAGAAGATAATGCATTGATAAAGCATGGGGGAGGAAGAACCATACCACACACACACATACACACAAAATGCCCCATAGCACCAAAGTCCTAAAGAAGCAAACTCAAAGTCAGAGGATGAACTTCAATCCTTGACAGAGAAACTTTAAGAAGTTAGATAAAGTCTGAATCCTACATTTAATGTCAGATCCTAAAGGAATAGGTTTTGAGACAGAGTGTTCTACTTCTCAGAATGTGGATCCAAGCACATGGCATTAAAAAAAAAAAAGTCTTGTTATTTGAAATAAGTCACAAAGTAAAGGCCTGACTAGCAACAAATATAATCCACCCACAGAGTGGTTGAGCTACAGAGTAGTGGGCTATAGCTCCCTCAAGTCTATTACAAAAGGGCAAGATCTATTCAAGAAAAGTAGATGAGGCTGAGCCTACAAGGATTTCAAAACATTCTAGCTATGGGGTAAGAAAGTATGTGAACCAAAACCAGTCAGGGCATAGTATCAACTGTAATCAAAATAAGAGAAATCTTCAACACTTGGTGTGAATGTGAATCGGTACAAACACTTCAGAAAACAATTCACTAATGTATCTAGTAAAATTGACACACATACCATACAACTCATGATTCAACATCAGTGGTTATGTTCTTAGAGAAACGTTTACATCATAAGTATGTATGCATCAGAGGCTTTGTTGCCATAGTTGGTGAA
Source organism: Aepyceros melampus (assembly GCA_006408695.1). Lineage (NCBI taxonomy): Eukaryota > Metazoa > Chordata > Mammalia > Artiodactyla > Bovidae > Aepyceros > Aepyceros melampus. Next base: position 634,091 of record SJXQ01011762.1, read on the forward strand.
AATGACATTTTTGAAACTAAAATGCCTAGCCATAGGAGAACAGATAAACATGATTCAGTTAGACATTAGATTATTATATTGCATTAAAAATGAACTATTATGAGTGCTGATCATATTGAATATTGGGAGAAAGAAAGCAATTAGCCACAGGGTATGCACTGTATCATGTTTTTAAATATTAACACAAAAAAGTGTGTGCATATGTGTGTGTGTGTCTGTGTGTGTGTATACAAACATATTAGCATAAAAAGATGTGTATAAAAGTATAAATATTTGAAAATGAAGGGAAAACACTTAAACCAGGATAATTAATACCTCTGAAGAGGTAGGAAGGAGACTTGGGTGAGAGGAGCTTCATTTGTATCTGTAACTTAAAGGGTTGACTGTATCTATAGTTGACTCATTGGAAAAGACTTTGATGCTGCGAGGGATTGGGGGCAGGAGGAGAAGGTAACGACAGAGGATGAGATGGCTGGATGGCATCACTGACTCGATGGACGCGATTCTGAGTGAACTCCGGGAGTTGGTGATGGACAGGGAGGCCTGGCGTGCTGCGATTCATGGGGTCGCAAAGAGTCAGACACGACTGAGCGACTGAATTGAACTGAACTGAACTGATAACAAAAAGGGCTCTAAATAAACAGCAAAGTATTGTTTTCAAATGTGGTTAATAATACAGGGATATGAATTAGTATCATCTTCTATAGGATGTATCTTTAAAATATTTATAACTTTAACAATCAAAATGATAAATTTTTTTTTGCAGAACTTCTTTTCAACTTAACAGCAATATTTTAAATTACCGTTAAATAAGATCTTACATTACATTTAACAGTACTGAAGCGTAGGCACGCAGATTTATTATCATGTACTTACTGAAATGCAGCCTGAATCCCTACTCCAGTAGAAATGCTCTCTTATCTAAGGCTTTGATGTCTGCACATAATCAGTGTGGCTGACTTTATATGGTAGTTTGTGTGGAATCCGTGCTCTTTTACTGACTTTGCGGGAGGGAGGGGGAGCAGGGGTGGAATAAACTTTATGTTGTCAAATGTCACGTTAGGAAGATTCTTACTATAATGTCAATTTATAATGTCAAAATTCAGTCATGTATAATTTCCTTCCTTTCATCTGAGACACTGTCTTAATACCATTACTAATTTTTGAAAGGAAAAGTGAAAGATGGGGGCGGCACTATCCCTTTCAAGGGAAAAATTGACAGACATTTTTAAAAGTTCAAGATTAAACAAATGTAAACCTGATCAGTTGTTGATCACTGCTGACTATTATGAAGGCACCATTTAAGATTTATCACTATAATCTACTCATCAACTTGAAGGGGAAAATAACATCAATTGATCTGAAGCACTGGATTATTTGACGATATAGGAATATGCAGACATCAAATGAAGTATTTGTACTCATATCCCCTTAAGCTGCACTGAACCGAGTTCCACACTCAGGAGGCTAATGTGTTTAAACCACATTATCCATCTTATCTCTAGAAGCAAACCTTGGGCTATATAAATATACATTTTTTAAAAATCTGTCCTACCTTCCAATTGTGGAAACCTCTTAAATTAAGCCTTTAGGTAGAAAACATGCACAATTTGTAACTATGAAATGAGAGTGAAACAAACATCATATTACAACAAATAACATGATGCAATGAATCCCAGTATGAAATAAACCTCCTAGCATTTTCTACCCTCATTTCTGAACACAATAAGGATTACAGAATGGCAATCAGTCCATCCCAACAATACCAACAAAAATTAAGTCCGCTGATACAGTTGTTGCTAACCTCATCCCAGCTTCTGTAATCTTACATGTGTATACCTAAGTCACTCACAGCAAAAACACATCTTCAACTGATTCACTTTGTATTTTGTTACTTTATGTTGCTGGGGAAATTATTTCCAATGAGAAAATACTATCTCATTTCACCAATGGACTCTTAACTTCAGAAAAACAAAACCTGCTTTTCAGGGACAAAGCGGAATTGGGTGATTGGCAGTTGGCAAAGCTGATTCAAGGCTGGTGAACACATGATCTGTTGGCAACAGAAACCCTTACACTGCACTATACATCAGCATCAGCTGAATTTGAGACCTTGGCAACTTGAGCATATTCATTAATATTGACTGCTACTTCTCAGTGGAGAAACACTGCTGAAGGTACAGGTGTAGATCATTTCAACTTTTTTCTTAGAAAATAACACATCTGTTCACTCTAAAGTAATTACTAAATGGTAATTAGGACTTAAGCACTAGGGTTTAAATAACAAAAGGAGTTTTTAGGACTTGGCCCAAATAGACAAGTAAAATCTCAAGTTCTGTGCTATTTCACATTATAGCTTCTGAGAGGCAAGGAGTGAAACAGAAAGAGTACCTAACAATAGGCTAAGAGCTTCAAGTTCATAGTCCTTGCTCCCAACCTGACCAGCTAGTGAAACTGAGCCTTATATCTCATCCCTCTGAACTTGAATCTCTTCACCCAGAAAATGGGGAATTAGACAAAAGGTGACAACTCTCAACTCCAACATTTCAGGTGTCCCCCGACTTTCAGATACTTTAAAACAGTAACTTCAGTCAGTAGGTCAGGTTCCCAATTTGCTATCCAACACCAGACAAACCACATTATTAATTAAACTGATGCCAATATTAGACAGATACCTAGAAACTTCGGGTATACCTAGAAAGTGAGGAACATCGAAAAAGCAAGAGAGTTTCAGAAAAACATCTATTTCTGCTTTAATGAGAATGCCAAAGCCTTTGACTGTCTGGATCACAATAAACTGTGGAAAATTCTGAAGGAAATGGGAATACCAGACCACCTAACCTGCCTCTTGAGAAATCTGTATGCAGGTCAGGAAGCAACAGTTAGAACTGGACATGGAACAACAGACTGGTTCCAAATAGGAAAAGGAGTACGTCAAGGCTGTATATTGTCACCCTGCTTATTTAACTTATATGCAGATGCATCATGAGAAATGCTGGGCTGGAGGAAGCACACGCTGGAATCAAGATTGCTGGGAGAAATATCAATAACCTCAGATATGCAGATGACACCACCCTTATGGCAGAAAGTGAAGAAGAACTAAAGAGCCTCTTGATGAAAGTGAAAGAGGAGAGTGAAAAAGTGGGCTTAAAGCTCAACATTCAGAATATGAAGATCATGGCATCTGGTCTCATCACTTCATGGGAAATAGATGGGGAAACAGTGGAAACAGTGGCTGGCTTTATTTTGGGGGAGCTCCAAAATCACTGCAGATGGTGACTGCAGTCATGAAATTAAAAGACGCTTACTCCTTGGAAGGAAAGTTATGAACAACCTAGACAGAATATTAAGAAGCAGAGACATTACTTTGTCAACAAAGGTCTGTCTAGTCAAGGCTATGATTTTTCCAGTAGTCATGTACAGATGTGAGAGTTGGACTATAAAGAAAGCTGAGTACCGAAGAATTGTTGCTTTTGAACTGTGGTGTTGGAGAAGACTCTTGAGAGTCCCTTGGACTGCAAGGAGATCCAACCAGTCCATTCTAAAGGAGATCAATCCTGAGTGTTCATTAGAACGTTGAAGTTGAAGCTGAAACTCTAATACTTTGGCCACCTGGTGCAAAGAGCTGACTCATTTGAAAATATTCTGATGCTGGGAAAGATTGAGGGCAGGAGGAGAAGGGGACAATAGAGGCTGAGATGGTTGGATGGCATCACCGACTCAATGGACATGGGTTTGGGAAGACTCAGGAGTTGATGATGGACAGGGAGGCCTGGCGTGCTGCAGTTCATGGGGTCACAAAAAGTTGGACATGACTAAGCGACTGAACCGAATTGAACTGAGAAAGTTCAGATCCCATCTTAAGAAACTCTTCTCAGTCAAAAATTTTCAGCCTGAGTTACTTACAGGAAACACATGGAGTAAATTTTTTTGACATTATCTCTCTCTTAGCACCCACCTCAGATAAATTAGAAAAGAATCTCTATATGCTGAGGGGGCGGTGTCATTGTTATTTTTTAACATCCCCAGCCAATTCCAAAGTTCAGACTTGAAAGCCCTATTTAAACCAAGTTAAAATTAATGAGAAATTAAGAGTGGCACTCTATGGGTATTCAAAAAGAGTTTCAACATAAGAAAAGAACGTTTTTAAAGCATCAAAATGCCTATAATGAGATGTAAAAATGGCAACTGAAATTATGAATGTGGGTTTTTTTTTAAGATATAATTAAACAGAAGGTGAAAAGGCTGGCTTTATTCTACCCATAAGTCCACCCAAAGTGGGTACTCCACTGACTCAATGAGTACAAAGGCTCATTCAAGACTGACTATGTGAAAGTTACAGAAATGTAAATGAGTCTGGTGCCAACTGAAATAGCAGTGGAATGGGGAGGGGGAAGTCTCCACACCCACAAGCATTTCTCACTCTATCAGCTAGGTGTCCCACAATTCAATTTTGAGACTACTGTACACAGAGATGGTATTAACTTACCAAGGTTAAGAGGTCTGTCAAACAAGACTGCCTTCTTCCCCACCTCAGATGCCAGTCACAAACCCAGGTCGTTACTGAGGCATCTGACTAACAGGCTACAAATGCAAGGTTCCAAGACACCCTCCAACTCAGGATGCCAATTTCAAGCCTAGGGTGTTACCTGTAGGAAAATTTGTCAGAAGAATAAACGAGAGTTTCCCACAACTCCCTGCTCAGGTTTAATTATTTTACTAGAATTCAGAGAAACATTTTAGGTACCAAGATTATAACGCATGAGTTAGCAGATGCTCAAGACACATAGAACAAAGAATGGGGAAAGGACACGGAGCTTCCATGTCCTCCAGGCATACCACTTTCCCAACACCTCAAGGTTTCAACAACTCAGAAGCTCTCCAAACCCTCCAAAAAGAAAGTTGGAGTTCAATGGAGGCTTCATTACATAATCATGATTGATTAAAGCACTGGGCCAATGGCAATAGACTCAACCTCCAGCACCTTCCCCAGAAGTCCAAGGGTGGGACTGAGAGCTCCAACTTCTAATCACCTGGTTGGTTCTCCTGGCAACCCATTCTCATCCTTAGCTGGGATCCAAAATTAACCTCATGAACCTAAAAAGAAACACCTGGTCATGCTCAGTACTTAGGAAATTCCAAGGGTTTGGCAGAGTTGTGAGTCAGAACTATGGATGAAGACCAAATATATATGAGAAGTGAGAAATACATATTTGATCAACTGAATGAATAGATAATTTGCTTATAAATCATACTATCTCAAATATGCTTCAATATTTTTAACTAGCAACCAAGAAAAAATGATTTTTAAATTCAATAAGAAGAATAACTAAACCATTCTTTTAAACTCCACATGAATGATAGTTGTTACAAGACAAAATTGTTATGAAATAAATTTTGGAATGCTTTTAATACAAGAATTAGGAATGAGAATTGATTGTAATCCATCTGAGAGAACATACACATAGACAACTATGTGTATGACATTAATGAAAAAGACAAAATCTACATAGAATGTAGAGTACTCTTGCCTGGAAAATCCCATGGACGGAGGAGCCTGGTAGGCCGCAGTCCATGGGGTCGCTAAGAGTCGGACACGACTGAGCAACTTCACTTTAATGCACTGGAGAAGGAAATGGCAACCCACTCCAGTGTTCTTGCCTGGAGAATCCCAGGGACGGGGGAGCCTGGTGGGCTGCCGTCTATAGGGTCGCACAGAGTCGGACACGACTGAAGCGACTTAGCAGCAGCAGATGAGTGCATAATATCCTCAGAGCCCACACAAAAAGAAAAAAAGCAGCAACATTTACCAACTCAAGAATCCTCTGAAAACCCAATATCATGGAAATTGTTTTATTGCCTAAAATATGACTAATAATAAATATTAGTTATTATCATTCATCAATTCATTCTTATTTGCTTTTCTACTGTATTTGCTTTGGGGTAAAAAATAGTTAATGATAAAACCCTGGGCTTCCAATGAATTTTTGAGATGGTGAAGGAAGTGGAGAGATTCAAATAGACAATTAAAAATTATAAACCAGGAGACCAAAGAAGGGGCAATTAAAAGAGAAAGATGAAGAGTCTCATCACATAGAAGAAGGAAACAAAGTCGAAGCCCTAAAAAAATTAGTAAAATTTAGTCAGTAGGGATGGGGAAAGCAGAAGAGGGCTAACATGTTCATACCTGAGTGAGCCAGGACCTGGGGTCCAAACTATGATCAACTGCATTCATCATATCACATGTACCGCCTCAAAGTTTGTCTGCTTCCCCCACTATTGGACCCTTTGCCATTTTGTCCCACCTCAGCCTGTATGGCTGCTGTCTAACTTCATGAGAGCACACAAGATTCTGCCTCCTGACAGCCAACTGACACACGCCCTAAAATCTCTGCCACCCCTGATAATTTCAGATTCACAGGAATCACCACAGCAAATGTGGAATCTGGCTTCCTAAGCAGCTCCAAACATCAAAATTCTAGCCATGCATTGCTCTGGCTGATCTTTCCATCACAAGATAGCAAGTGTCTCCAGGGTAAATCCCAGCAAGGTGCACATCCTCAGCCCAGGCAATGCATAAAAACATGGACTGGTAGGCAGACCTGGTGTCACCATACCTAAGCCTTAGTGGCTTATTCATAAAAGATGAATAACGCCCCTTTGTGGGAGAGACTAGCTCCTTCTTTAGCAAGGTTATTTCCTTTCCCTACTGCACCCATGGCTGGATTACATTTCCCAGACTCCCTTGCAATTAGGTGTAACCATGTGACTGAGTTCTCACCAATGGCACGTGGATAAAAGGACAGATACCTTTTCTATGTAACACCATTCTTGCTATCCTCACCTTATTTCTCCCTTCTTGTGTCAGATGGAACACAGAATCCAGCAAAAGTTTCAGAAACTCTGTGAAAGGATAGACCACAGTTGGAAGGACACATGTATATTAAATAGTTAGGTGAAATAAAAACATCTATTCTGTGGTGCTTGTGGCTTACAGCACAAGGTCACCCAACTATGTGCTCCTGTACTAGGGCAGTTATACACATTATATGCAGGGAATTTTTTGTGGTCCAATGGTTAAGAATCTGCCCTTCAATGCAGAGGACAAGGAGGGAGGGAAAATGCCACGAGCGAACTAAGATCCCACATGCTGTGGGGCTTCTAAGCCCTTGCACCACAGCTACTGTCAGTGAAAGGTCCTGCATGATGCAACTAAGACCCACTGCATCCAAATGATACATTAACTTAACAAAACATTACATGCAAAATTCAACTGAAAATTCTTATCACAGCATTCAGAAACAATGCATATTAAACCCCTGCTAACTATAATTTTTTATCACCTGTCTGATATTTATCAGTTGACACATCTGTATATTTTTTTCTTTAGTCAATGTCAAACTGCAGACACCATAGGTGACCAACACACATATTTAAAACAAAATAGACTCTAAAAGTCATTCTTAATATTACTGACTAACAAGTCCAAATGCTGTCCAAGAAGAAACAAGTACGGCTTTTTCCTTTTTTCAGTAAAAATTCAATGCTTAAAAATGTTATTTCACGGTAAAGGAGAACTCACATTCATTATTTAGAGCACACTGGCACGAATGTATATTGATTTCTAGGTTTTATAATGAAATTTGCTTGATGTGGTTTTCTTCACAAATGAAATGAACATTGACCTGCCTGATTGCATATTGACAATAAAATCATCCTTAGATACAGAAGCCTTTGTAGATACTGTCAAGGAAAGTTAGACATGATGAACGGGCTCTTTAATAGGTTGACAATATTAGCGTTGATCCTAACTTTGATCTTTCCGTGTGGTTTAGAAAGAGCAGGCAGAAAGCGATTACTTCTCTTCTTCCTCACTTTACTTCAAAATAATTCTGTTTCAAGAACTTACTTGAGAGGAAGGAGAGAGGGCCCATGGAAGGAAAAAGCACATTGTAAGAGTTTACATCTACCAAACAAATACAGGTGAAACATTCTCACCTGTCAGTAAACATAACTGCCTACAAAAAAAAAAAAGACCAGAAGAGCTAAAATACTTGGGCAAAGTATTGAAATGTATTCAACTATTTTCATTTCCTCAAAATGAGAATTTCATCTCTCACAATTGCTGATTAAGTGTTTCTGTGGTTATCTGCATAGGATACACCATCTTATTAACTCGGTACAGAAGTTTATTTAAAAATCTTACACAACTACAAAGGGAGAAACAGCCAGTTTTCTGAGAACTGTATACATGTCCCTGTATACATGAGATAAATATTACTTCCGTTGGATTCTGTGTTTCTAGTATTATTGTTTGACCTTCAGAGGGAAAGAACTGTTAAAATTGCACAAGCACCATCGTCATTCATTCAGTTTAGTCACTCAGTTGTGTCCGACTCATTGTGACTCCATGAAATACAGCATGCCAGGCCTCCCTGTCCATCACCAACTCCTGGAGTTTACCCAAAGTCATGTCAATAAGTATGCCATCAAACCATCTCATCCTCTGTTGTCCCCTTCTCCTCCGGCCCTCAATCTTTCCCAACACCAGGGTCTTTTCAAATGAGTCAGCTCTTCGTATCAGGAGGCCAAAATATTGGAGTTTCAGCTTCAACATCAGTCCTTCCAATGAACACCCAGGACTAATCTCCTGTAGGATGGACTGGTTGGATCTCCTTGCAGTCCAAGGGACTCTCAAGAGTCTCCTCCAACACCACAGTTCAAAAGCATCAATTCTTCAGCACTCAGCTTTCTTTATAGTTCAACTCTCACAATGATACATGACTACTGGATAAAACATAGCCTTGACTAGATGGACTTTTGTTGACAAAGTAATGTCTCTGCTTTTTAATATGCTGTCTAGGTTGGTCATAATTTTCTTTCCAAGGAGTGTCATTTAATTTCATGGCTGCAATCACCATCTGCAGTGATTTTGGAGCCCCCCAAAATAAAGCCAGCCACTGTTTCCACAGTTTCCCCATCTAATTGCTTCATTCATTATTGGACTACTAATAAGTGCCCGATATGCATTCAGTTCAGTTCAGTTCAGTCTCTCAGTTGTGTCCGACTCTTTGCAACCCCATGGACTACAGCACACCAGGCCTCCCTGTCATCATCAACTCCCGGAGTCTTGCCAAACTCAGGTCCATTGAGTCAGTGCTGCCATCCCACCATTTCATCCTCTTTCATCCCCCTTTCTTCCTGCCCTCAATCCTTTCCAGCATCAGGGTCTTTTCAAATGAGTCACTTCTTCACATCAGATATCCAAAGTACTGGAGTTTCAGCTTCAACGTCAGTCCTTCCAATGAACACCCAGGACTGATCTCCTTTAGGATGGACTGGTTGGATCTCCTTGCATCCAAGGGACTCTCAAGAGTCTTCTCCAACACCACAGTTCAAAAGCATCAATTCCTTGGTGCTCAGTTTTCTCTACAGTCCAACTCTCACATCCATACATGACTAATGGGAAAAACCAGAGCCTTGACTAGACAGACATTTTTTGGCAAAGTAATGTTTTTACTTTTTAATATGCTATCTAGATTGGTCATAACTTTCCTTCCAAGGAGTAAGTGTCTTTTAATTTCATGGCTGCAGTCACCATCTGCAGTGATTTTGGAGCCCAAAAATATAAAGTCAGCCACTGTTTCCACTGTTTCTCCATCTATTTGCCTGATATGCATTAGGCTCTTTAAAAAATAAAAAAGATATGATCCCTGCTCTTTGAGAACTTGTAATTAAGTAAGAACTTGACTGAGTTGTATCTGAAGCCCAAACTGGCTTCAGGAATATACAAGTTACTACAGATCAAGTCTCAAGTACCTGGTGGAAGTTTCAGTTAGAGAAAAACTATGTGGTTCTTAAAATGTTCAAATAAGAGTAAAATTGAGTTGGTGCATCCCACTTAAATCAATGATCACATTTTTAATTTTCAGAGTATTTCATAATCAGAAGGAAAGTTAAATAGTGGTATTTGGTAATTTTAAATATTTTACTATTTAAATATTACTAAATAATACACTGGATATGACAGAAAATCATTCAAATAATAAAAAGTATAGTAATAAGGCTAAAAAGTTTTTTGAAAGTCAACAGTTCATAGGAAAAGACAATTCTAAAATCATGTTAAAGATAATCATTTTTACATGTATTTTCCTCTTTTTTCTGATTTGAAAAAAGTGACTTGTCAGGAAATCCTAACTATATCCCACTCTACATCCATCAGCTACAAATAAACACTTCAACAAATAATATCTTTAGTGAGTTTCAAAGTAAACCTATATCATATAATTCTAAATTGACAGTTATGAGATTCTGATGTTATTCAGACCTGAAACGCTGTCCTGGACTTCCCTAGACGTCCAGTCGTTATGATGCTGTGCTCCAACTGTGCAGGGCAAGTGTTCAATCCCTGGCTGGAACTGGGATCTTGCATGCCACGTGACATGACCAGACATTTCTAAAAAAAATTCAGCTCCAGAAATGCTGTCCTTACTCAGCTTTCTCAATCATCCACTCAGCAAATTGCTATTTCAAACCCCAAGTGTTACTTTAAGAGTTGACAGGGTTGCTATTTCTCTGGCCACATCAAATTTATCCAAAGTGGTGTCTCACCTCCTCCAAGGATTCTAAAACAAGATTAGTACAAGAACATTTTTTTATGTGCACTAAGTCTAAATGGACAAGCTCTCCTATGGCCCAAGTGAGAAGGGACTGCCTACAATGCAGGAGATGTGAGTTGACCCCTGGGTCAGGAGAGCCCCTGGAGAAAGAAATTGCAACCTACTCCAGTATCCTTGCTTGGAAAATCCCATGAATAGAGGAGCCTCGTGAACTACAGTTCATAGGATTGTAAAGAGTCAGACATGACTTAAGACTTTGTGGATCAAAACAAACTGGAAAATTCTTAGAAAGATGGAAATACCAGACCACCTTACCTGTCTCCTGAGAAATTTGTATACAAATCAAGAAGCGACAGTTAGAATCAGACATGGAACAATGGACTGGTTAAAAATGGCAAAAGGAGTATGTTAAGGCTGTATATTATCACAATGCTTATTTAACTTCTGTGCAGAGTACATCATGCACAATGCTGAGGTACCAGAATCACAAGAATCAAGACTGCTGGGAGAAATATCAACAACCTCAGATATGCAGTGATTCACTCCAGTGGCAGAAAGTGAAGAGGAACTAAAGAGCCTCTTGACAAGGGTGAAAGAGGATAGAAAAGAGGTCGGCTTAAAATTCAACATGAAAAAAAAAATGAAGGCATCTGGTCCCATTACTTGATGCAAAACAGATGGGGCAAAAGTAGAGTGGCAGATTTTATTTTCTTGGGCTCTAAAAATCACTGAACAAGACCCAGTTTTCCCCTCAGTCAGGCTCCCCCATCAGGAAGCTTCCATAAGCCTCTTATCCTTATCCATCAGAGGGCAGACGAAATGAAAACCACTATCACAGAAAACCAATCAAGCTGATCACATGGACCACAGCTTTGTCTAAGTCAATGAAACAATGGGCCATACTGTGTAAGGCCACCTAAGACAGACAGGTCATGGTGGAGAGTTCTGACAAAACGTGGTCCATTGGAGAGGGGAATGGCAAACCAATTCAGTATTCTTGCCTTCTGAACCCCATGAACAGTATTAAAAGGCAAAAAGATAGGAAACTGAAAGATGAACTCCCCAAGTCGGTAGGTGCCCAATATGCTACTGAAGAACAGTGGAGAAATAACTCGAGAAAGAATGAAGAGTTGGAGCCAAAGCAAAAAAAACACCTAGTTGTGGATGTGACTGGTGATGGAAGTAAAAAGTCTGATGCTGTAAAGAGCAATATTGCATAGGAACCTGGAATGTAAGGTCCATGAATCAAGGTAAACTGGAAAGGGTCAATCAGGAGATGGCAAGAGTGAACATCAGCATTTTAGGAATCAGCAAACTAAAATTGACTGGAATGGGTGAATTTAACTCAGATGGACCATTATATCTACTACCGTGGGCAAGAATCCCTTAGAAGAAATGGAATAGCCATCACAGTCAACAAAAGAGTCTGAAATGCAGTACTTGAGCACAGTCTCAAAAATGACAGAATGATCTCTGTTTGTTTCCAAGGCAAACCACTCAATATCACAGTAATCAATGTCTATGCCCCAACCGGTAATGTCAAAGAAGCTGAAGTTGATGGTTCTATGAAGACCTTCTAGAACTAACACCCAAGAAAGATGTCCTTTTCATCATAGGGAACTGGAATGCTAAAGCAGGAAGTCAAGACAGACCTGGAATAATAGGGAGTACAGAATGAAGCAGGGCAAAGGCTAACAGAGTTTTGCCAAGAGAATGCACTGGTCATTGCAAACACCCTCTTCCAACAACAGAAGACTCTACACATGGACATCACCAGACAATACTGAAATCAGATTGATTATATTATTTGCAGCCAAAGATGGATAAACTCTATACAGTCAGTAAAAACAAGAGTGGGAGCTGACTGTGTCTCAGATCATGAGCTATTTATTGTAAAATTCAGACTTAAATTGAAGAAAGTAGGGAAAACCACTAGACCATTCACGTATGACCTAAATAAAATCCCTTACGATCATACAGTGGAAGTGACAAACAGATTCAAGGGATTAGATCTGATAGACAGAGTGCTTGAAGAACTATAAATGGAGGTTTGTGACATTGTACAGGAGGTGGGGTGATCAAGACCACCTACAAGAAAAAGAAAGGCAAAAAAAGCAAAATGGTTGTCTGAGAAGGCCTTACAAATAGCTGTGAAAAGAAGAGAAGCAAAAGGCAAAGGAGATAAGGAAAGATATATCCATTTGAGTGCAGAGTTCCAAAAAATAGCAAGGAAAGATAAGAAAGCCTTCCTCAATAATCAATGCAAAGAAATAAAAGAAAATAGAATGGGAAAGACTAGAGATCTCTTCAAGAAAATTAGAGATACCAAGGGAACATTTCATGCAAAGATGGGCACAATAAAGGACAGAAATGGTCTGGACCTAACAGAAGCAGAAGATATTAAGAAGAGGTAGCAAGAATACACAGAATTATACAAAAAAGATCTTCATGACCCAGATAACCACAATGGTGTGATCACTCACCTAGAGCCAGACATCCTGGAATGCAAAGTCAAGTGGGCCTTAGGAAGCATCATTACAAACAAAGCTAGTGATTGTGATGGAATTCCAGTTGAGCTATTCAAATTCTAAAGAGGATGCTGTGAAAGTGTTGCATTCAATATGCCAGCAAATTTAGAAAACTCAGCAGTGGCCACAGGACTGAAAAAGGCCACCTTTAATTCCAATTTCAAAGAAGGGCAATGCCAAAGAATGTAGAAATTACCAAACAATTGCACTCATCTCATACGCTAGCAAAGTCATGCTCAAAATTCTCCAAGCCAGGCTTCAACAATATATGAACCATGAATATCCAGAGGTTCAAGCTGGATTTAGAAAAAACAGAGGAACCAGAGATCAAATAGCCAACATCTGTTTTATTACTGAAAAAGCAAGAGAGTTCCAGAAAAACATGTTTCTGCTTTATTGACTATGCCAAAGCCTTTGACTGTATGGATCACAAAAAACTGGAAAATTCTTCAAGAGATGGGATTACCAGACCACCTTACCTTCCTCCTGCCTTCTGAGAAATCTGTATGCAGGTCAAGAAGCAACAGTTAGAACTGGCCATGGAACAACAGACTGGTTCCAAATTGGGAAAGGAGTATGTGAAGGCTGTATATTGTCATCCTGCTTATTTAACTTATATACAGAGTACATCATGCTAAATGCTGGGCTGGAGGAAGCACAAGCTGGAATCATGACTACCAGGAGAAATATCAATAACCTCAGATATGCAGATGACATCACCCTTCTGGCAAAAATTGAAGAACTAAAACGCCTCTTTATGAAAGTGAAAGAGGAAAGTGAAAAAATTCACTTAAACCTCAACATTTAGAAAACTAAGATCATGGCATCTGGTGTCCTCGGTTCAGTTCAGTCACTCAGTCATGTCTGACTCTTTGCGAACCCATGAACTGCAGTACGCCAGGCCTCCCTGTCCGTCACCAACTCCTGCAGTTCACTCAGACTCACATCCATCAAGTCAGTGATGCCATCCAGCCATCTCATCCTCTGTCGTCCCCTTCTCCTCCTGCCCCCAATCCCTCCTAGCATCAGGGTCTTTTCCAATGAGTCAACTCTTTGCATGAGGTAGCCAAAGTCTGGAGTTTCAGCTTCAGCATCATTCCCTCCAAAGAAATCCCAGGGCTGATCTTCAGAATGGACTGGTTGGGTCTCCTTCATGGCAAATAGATGGGGAAACAATGGAAACAGTGACAGACTTTATTTTCCTGAGATCCAAAGCCACTGCAGATGGTGATTGCAGCCATGTAATTAAAAGATGCTTGCTCCTTGGAAGAAAAGTTGTGACCAACCTAGACAGTATATTAAAAAACAGAAACATTACTTTGCCAACAAACGTCCATCTAGTCAAACCTATGGTTTTTCCAGCAGTATGAATGGATGTGAGAGTTAGACTATGAAGAAAGTGAGCACAGAAGAATTGATGCTTTTGAACTGTGTTGTTGGAAAAGACTCTTGAGAGTCCCATGGACTGCAAGATCAAACCAGTTCATCCTAAAGGAAATCAGTCCTGAATGTTCATTGGAAGGACTGATGCTGAAGCTGAAACTCCCATACTTTGGCCACCTGATGCGAAGAACTGACTCATTGGAAAAATCCCTGATACTGGGAAAAACTGAAGGCAGGAGGAGAAGAGGATTACAGAGGATGAGATGGTTGGATGGCATTACCAACTCGATGGACATTAGTTTGAGTAAGCTCTGGGAGTTGGTGATGGACAGTGAAGCCTGGCATGCTGCAGTTGATGGGGTCGTGAAGAGTTGAACACGACTGGGTGACTGGACTGAACTGAACTGAAAATCACTGTGGATGATGACTACAGTCACGAAATTAAAAGACACTCACTCCTTAGAAGATGAGCTATGACAAACCTAGACAGCATATTAAAAAGCAGAGACATTACTTCGCCTACAAAAGCCCACAGAGTCAAAGTTATGGTCTTTCTAGTAGTTATGTACTGATGTGAGAGTTGGACCATAAAGAAGGCTGAGTGCCAAAGATTTGATGCTTTCCAACTGTGGTGCTATAAAAGACTCTTGATAGACCCTTGACAGCACAGAGATCAAACCAGTCAATCCTAAAAGAAATCAACCCTTGAATATCATTGGAAGGACTGAAGCAGAAACTGAAGGTCCAGTCAATATTCTGGCCACTTGATGGGAAAAGCCAACTCACTGGAAAACACCTTGATGCTGGGAAAGACTGAGGGCAGGAGGATAAGGATTGCATCACCAACTCAATGGACATGACTTTGAACAAACCCTGGGAAATAGTGAAGGACAGGGAAGCCTGGCATGCCACAGTCCACAGAGCCACAAAGAGTCAGACATGACTTAGTCAATGAATAGGAACTAGTCTAACTGGAGAGAAAAAGTTTAAAAAATAAGTGTTCTTTCTTAATATAACATTATTTATTTAAAAACCAGGTTTATTAACTTTGAAACATGTATATAGTTTAAAAGCCACCCAGAAACTTTACTTCACTTACCCAATAAACCAGCAAGGAGAAAAGCAGAAAAGTGCAGAACTTCAGGAAGAATCTGTGAACAAATTCTATAATTGCCAAAGAAATAGTTTATTTCCTATTTTTAGGATCAAAAGAAAGACTCGTATATTATTTCTGTGTAGTTGTATTAAGTATAACTTTATTTAATGTGTATAGTAACATCAAAGGCATTAATCCATTGTTAAGATTTTAAGGCACTGTAACTTTGTGAATAATTTAAAGAGATGTATGCATTTTTTGCTGAGTAATGAATACATCAAGAAATATGAATTTTACTGAACCTATTCATTAAGTTCTGTACATCAACAATCTTAAAAGTTAACCACTTGTCTGTGTTTCTAAGTGTTCACAAGTACTCCTCATGGATTGAAACAACGAATGAATACAAAATACAAGTTATAAAATTTAATTTTCTATTAAATTTAATAATTTAGAAATTACAATTCTTACATTTATAAGGCTGAACCTTTGAATATATAGATTTAAAATTTACAGATACTGTTCATATGCATAAGTTTATGATGACTTTGCAAGAGAAAAAAGAAAAGAAACTTGAAGAAAGCCTGTTTTATATATTAACTACATATCCTGGTCCACTTTCTGATTCTGCCCTTACTGTTAAACAACTCTAGGCTTGTAATTTAAACCTGTATATGTTAGTTTTCTTATCTGTGTAAAGAGGTTTTGCCCAGTATTTTGTTTATTGGCTAGGAAAAGGACTATAACTGATCTGAGCTGGACAACTGTAGAGCATTAACTGGGTCACATCTCCTTTGAGTAGAGCTTTCAAAGGGCTTGGAAGGTTAGGGAACCTATAATGTTCTGACTTTTTCTCTTTTCTTTCCCTCAATATGACTGTCTGGGATAATGAGCTGACTCAACACAATCCCCCTACCTCCATGCATGGTAGATAATACATGCACAAGAACAAATCTAAGCATGGACTTCCCCGGTGGTCCACTGGTTAAGACTCTGTGCTTCCAATGCAGGGGGTGTGGGTTCAATCCCTGGCTGGGGAAGTAAAAACCCTCATCCACAATTTCTTTATGCATTCATGTCTTAGCTATTATAGAAAAATGTTGAAATGAACATGGAAATATAGATATCTATTCAAGATCCTGTTTTCATTAACCTTGGATATATACCCAGAAGTGAAACTGCTGTTTCACATGATAGCTGTATTTTTTTCTTTTCTTTTTTGAAGAATTTCCATATTATTTTCCACAGAAACTGAACCACTTTACATTGCCATCGACAGTGTATTAGGGTTCCCTTTTCTCTACATCCTCACTAAAATTTGTTATTTCTTGTCTTTTTGATAATAGCCATTCTAAGAGATGCCAGGGAATATCTCATTGGATCTTCAATTTGCATTTCCCTGATGATCAGTGATATTTAGCACATTTTAAAGTGCTCATTGGTCCTTCATATGCCTTCCTCTAAAAAAAATGTCTATTTAGTTCCCCTGACCATTTTTAACTGAGTTGTCTTTTTTCTACTGAGTTTAATGTCTTTATATACTTTTGACTCTTATTGAAGATATAACTTGCAAATATTCTCTCCTATTCAATGCCTTGGCTTTTGGTGTCAAGTCTTAAAAATCTATGGCAAGATCAATCTCAAGGAACTTACTGCTTATTTTTCTTTCATGAGTTTTATAATCAAGTCTAATCTGAGTTGACTGTTTTGTGCATAATAGGGGGTCCAGTTTCATTCTTCTACATGTGGTTGTCCTACAGCATTTAATGGAGAGATTTTCCCTTCTCCACTGTATATTCTTGGCTCTTTTGTTGTTTTAATAAACTAATTGCCCATATATCCATGAGGTCATTTCTGGGCTTAGTTTGGTCCACTGATTTATGTATCTACTTTTATGCCAATACCATACTGTTTGTTTTGATTACTATAGGTTTAAAATATAGCTTGAAATAGAGAAGTGCTATACCTATTGCTTTGTTCTTCTTAAGATTGCTTTGGCTATTGTCATTTGTCATTTTGCCATTCCATTCACATTTCAGGATTTTTTTTCCTATTTCTGTGAAAAAAACGTTATTGGAATTTTGATAGGTATTGCATATACTCTGTAGATCAGTTTGCCTAGTATGGATATTTTAATAATATATTAATTATTCCAACTCATGAACACAGGATATCTTTCTATTTATTTGTGTCTTCTTCAATTTTTTTAATCAATATCCTACAGTTCTCAGTGTACAGATTGTTCGTCTCCTGGGTAAATTTATTCCTAAATATTTTACTCTTTTTAATTGAGTTTTAAATGAGATTTAAAAAGTTCTTTCTGATAGTTTGTTATTAGTGTCTAGAAATGCAACTTATTTCTGTATATTGATTTATTTTATCTTTTGGCTGCATCACACAGCTTGAGGGATCTTAGTTCCTTGATCAGGGATTAAGCCTTGACTCCATACAGTGGAAGCACAGAGTCTTAACCAGACAGGGAATTCCCTGGATATTCATTGTATATCTTGCAAATTTATTGAAATTGTTTATTAGTTCTAACAGTTTCTTGGTGGAGTCTTAGAAATGTCTATATTTAATATCATGTCTTCTGCAAATATAAACAGTTTTACTTCTTCCTTTCTGATTTGTTTGTCTTTAATTTCTTTTTCTTGCCTAACTGCTCTAGCTAGAGCTCCTAGTCTATATTGAAAGGAATGGTGAGAGTGGGTTTCTTTGTCTTGTTGCTGATCTCAGAAGAAAGCATTTAGCTTTTCACCACTGAGTATGATGTTAGCTGTGGGCTTGTTATGTATGGTGTTTATTATGATATATATATTTCCTCTATAACCAGTTCATTTAATGTACGAATGTGTGCATGTATTTTTTACATTGAATTGTGATTGTTACCCCAAAAGGTATGGTCATCCCCAGATTGAATAAGCAACTAATAAATTGGTAAATAAGCAGTTTTGCAGGTTAGAGGATTACATTTGAAGTCCAAGTGCCATCATTAGCCAATTATGTGACCTTAAGCAATTTATTTCATTTCTTTGAGTCTTACATTTTTATTGCCTGAAAATTGAAGGAAAGGAATTTTCAGTGATGAGTAAACACCAGGAGAATGATGTAAAAGAATGTTATCTCCTTAGATTTTGGAAAAACCTGACCTCAATGGGTTCTAACACCCCCCTCAGGTTTCAAATTCATTTGGGTAGGGTTTTTACCCTCCATTAGGTCTCAAATCCACTTAACAAATTGACCCTTTCTTAACATCCCTGAATGTAAGTTGAAACTAAAGGTAAATGACTTGCACAAGGTCACAGAGGTAAGAAGTAATGATGATGAAATAGAACACATACTTCTAACTCCCATTTCCAAAATTTTTCTAAGAAAAGTATGTGCAAGAACACATTAATCACAACTTTAAATAAGAACTAGGAGCCTCAACGTCAAGCAACCTTAGAAAAATGCACTGTTTTTCTCCAACCAGAAAACATCTTGGGACTGATATATATTCTTCAAATCAAAGAACTGCTTAATAGTTACTGAAGCTAGAGGAAGAAACCAAAGATGCTCTTCGGAGGGAAAAAAAAAGTCATACTTCCCTCAAAAAGCAAAAGGAAAATGCCTGTAGGATGAACTCTCATTTTAACAAATGAGCTAAGAGCTAAAGAGCTTTGTTCTTCTAGTTGAAGACACTGAAAGTAGCCTACTCTATAATATTAAACCACTTTAACATAATTTATATATAGCAGGGTGTATAATAACTTGAGAGGATTGAAACAGGAAGATACTAAGAATTTGTCAAATGAAGAAAATCATGTAATTTTTCAGTTATCAGTTAGCTATCATGAATGTTTCTCTCTACCTGATAGATTCTCTCATACAATATTTGGATGCAGAGATAAAAGTCTAGAGCTTTTAAGTGATAAAGACTAAAAATGGAGGGGGGAATGTCTTTTTCTTGCCAGCAGTATATGTCAGTTGAAAGATTCTCAGGCTTTACATTCTGAGATCACTTCCTAACACTTAAATCTTGGTATTTATAAGCTGTCTGCTTGACCTGGCCATCATTCTGAGTAAGCAGGCCTTCTGAAAAGAAATGAATCTCTTGACAACTGGTTATTTTTAGAAATGCTCTGGCAAAAGTAGTCAATGGGTAGAGGAAGAAAGAACCTGGAGGTAATTAGCAACTTTGCTAATTAATTCTACATATTTGAAGTTTTGCATTTTTAATTATTCTCTTGTTTATTTGAATTGTTGATTAAGTGATGCTCTGCCAGCTAATGTATGCATTCACCTAGCCATTGATTACTTCAAATGACTGCCTTGAATATTTATCGCTAGTTAAATATTTTAAGTTTTTACCAACATTATCTTATACCCAATTAAAAACTCATTGAGGCAGGTTTTTTTTTTTTAACCTTTCTTTCATTGTAGGGAGTGTTCTTAATCACAAGAATAGCTGCTTGTTTCCCTCATTTTGAGGCATAATTTCTGGGAGGGAGCTGCCCTGTCCTGTGGGAGGTTACTAACAAGAGCTTGGTACACAGCAAAGCGTGGGGGTGGATGCTCACTGCTGGAGAAGGCAGGCGTGGAGAACATGCTGCTGCCTCTGGTCTCACTCTCCAGCTTCTTTAATTCCCTTAACATTTCTCAGGGGGAAAGGTCTCACAATGCCCCTCAAATCTCATGTTCTCCCACCTACCATTTTCTTTTAAAAATAAAAGTATACTTTGCAACTATTTTCAGTGAATTTTAATCAGTCTTTCTGCAAAACAATTTAAAATGGTGGCTATTGTGGAGTCAGAATAAACCTGGAAGCAATTTTTTTTTCATTTCTTTTCTGCTACACTGAAGGCTGCTGGGGACTATTACACAAAGTACCATATTCAAAATGCACCACATTCATTCATTCAGAAGAGATTGTTATAATCACTTGACTGCAAGAATTTATTGTCTTTGCTCCAACAGATACTGTAAAATTGTGGCATCAATAAAACTTCATATAGAATTTAAAGCCTCCATCGGACTTTACAACATATTATTTAAGTAAATCCTCACAAACACCCTATAAGGTGGGTAAATGTCTATCGGAGTTTCTTAACCTTGGCATGATTGACATGTGAGGACAGAGGATTTCCTTGCAGAGGCAGCTGTCCTATGCATTGCAGGATGTACAGGTTGGCCCCTGGCCTCTACCAACTTGATTCTAGGAGCGTCAACTCCAGACACAGTTGTGACAATTAAAATTGTCTCCAGATAGTGCCAAATGTCTCCAGGATCTTGGGAGGAGGGAATGATAGCAAATCAACCCCAGTTAGAACCAGTGCTGCTGCTGCTGCTGCTAAATCTCTTCAGTCGAGTCCAACTCTGTGCGACCCCATAGACAGCAGCTCACCAGGCTCCACCATCCCTGGGATTCTATAGGCAAGAACACTGGAGTGGGTTTCCATTTCCTTCTCCAATGCATGAAAGTGAAAAGTGAAAGTGAAGTCGCTTAGTCATGTGCGACTCTTAGCGACCCCATGGACTGCAGCCTACCAGACTCCTCTGTCCATGGGATTTTCCAGACAAGAGTACTGGAGTGGGTTGCCATTGCATTCTCTGTAGAACCAGTGACATATCTATAATTTGGATTTTTATGAAGGATCCATCACTAGAAATTCAAGTGACTTATCCATGTTTACAAAGACTTTGATTCCTCTCTTCACTTAACCTCCATAAACTATCAGTAAATATTTATTAAGATGACACAACAGTAATTTGGTTTTGCATTGTTGAAATTTGCCATTTTATATTGCAAAATATCATTAAATAAATGTGATTATGTTATACATCACTTTAATGTAAGTTCTCACTTTATTGTTTTGCTAATGATTTATTACTTGCTATTTATTTTATATGTATTTTAAACTATGGAACTGATGTTAAACAAAAAGAAAATTTGAGCAATTTTCTTATTCAAATTCAAAATGGGTGATAAAGCAGCAGACTTGCTACATCAACAACACATTTGGCCCAGGAACTGCTAATGAATGCACAGTGCATTGGTGGTTCAAGAAGTTTTGCAAAGAAGATGAGAGTCTTGAAGATGAGAAGTATAGTGGCTGGCCATCATAAGTTGATAATGACCAACTGAGAAGCATCATCTAAGCCAATCCTCTTACAACTTCATAACTTGAAGAACTCCATGTCAACCATTCCATGGTCATTTGGCATTTGAAGCAAATTGGAAAGGTTAAAAAGCTAAATAAGTGGGTGCCTCCTGAGCTGACTGCAAATGAAAAAAAATTGTCATTATGAAGTGTCATATTCTCTTATTGTACACAACAATGAATCATTTCTTGATTGAATATGACATTCAATGAAAAGTGAATTGTATATGACAACTGCGATGACCAGCTCAGGGATTGGATCAAAAAAAAAGCTCCAAAGCACTTGCCAAAGCCAAACTTGCACCAAAAAAGATCATGGTCACTATTTGGTGGTCTGCTTCCAATCTGATCCACTCCAGCTTTCTCAGTCTTAGCAAACCCATTACACCTGAGAAGCATGCTCAGCAAATCGATGAGATGCACTGAAAACTTCAACACCTGTGCCTGAAGTCTGCACTGGTCAACAGAAAGGGCCCCATTCTTTTCCACGACAATGCCTGACCACATCTCACAACCAATGCTTCAAAAGTTGAACAAACTGGACCATCAAGTTTTGCCTCATCTTCCAGATTCACCTGACCTCTCGCCAGCTGACTACCACTTCTTTAAGCATCTAGACAACTTTTTGCAGGAAAATGCTTCCACAACCAGCATGATGCAGAAAATTCTTTCCAAGAGTTCACTGAATTCCAAAGTACATATTTTTATGCTATAGGAATAAACAAAATTATTTCTCACTGGCAAAAGTGTCTTTATTGTAATGGTTTTTATTTTGAAGACGTGTTTTGAAGCAAAATGAAGATGTGTTTGAGCTGAGTTATAATGATTTAAAATTCAAGGTTCCAAAATCACAGTTACTGTTGCACCAATCTAATAATTTGACCTCAAACATATCCTCAAATCTAGCCACCCATCTTCGCCTCTATTACCACCAGCTAGACCTATGACACCATCTTTTGCTTAGGCTGTTGCAGTAATGTCCAATCTAGGAACCCAAATATTTCTTCCAATTCTCAAATCCATTCCCCACATCCTGCATCAGTAATAATTTTAAAACAAATAGACTACCAACACTATGCAGTTTGAAACCTAAGATGCTATCCCAATGCATAAAATCCTAAACTTCATCTTTCTTATCTCTCTCGCATCCCACTCAGCCCACTGGTCACAGTGATCTTCACTTTCCTAGAATATGACAAGTATTCTTGGAGTCTCTAAATAAACTGTTCCCTCTGTCAAGAATGCCCTTTCTCTGACCTTCATGGTTGATTCTGTCATTTCTTAATTAACTGTGAGTGTGTGTGTGCTAGTAACTCGGTCATGTCCGACTCTTTGTGACCCCATGGACTGTAATCCATCAGGCTCCTCTGTCCATGGAATTTCCCAGGCAGGAATACTGGAGTGGGTAGCCCTTCCCTAGTTCAAAGAATATTCCCAACCTAAGGACTGAACCTGGGTCTCCTGCATCATAGGCATATTCTTTACTGTCTGAATCATAATAATTTACATATTTCCTATTTTAATTCCCTGCATACCATTCTTTTGATATTTGCCTTGATTATTTTCATGTGTTATTTATCAGCTGTCTTTTCCATAAAGTTCAAATCCCAGAACAGCAGGGATGTCCAGTCTATAGCTTGACTGTTGTATTCCATCTATACTCCTGGGGCCGGGAACAATATGACACATGACTCAATTAATGCATGTTGAATAAAAGTATTAATTAATCACTAAGAAGTCATGGAGTCAGAGCAGGAATCCAGGTGACTCTTTCCATTATACTATTTAAAAAGTGTCATTTCAAAGCAATCAATTCATAAAAATATTTATGACAGAAATAAGGTAGGGACATGGTGAAAAGTAGGTGAATAACGGGGGAGACCTGCAGTGGAAAAGCTCACAGTCTACGGGAGAGTCTCTCTCTTTCTCTCTCTCTCTCACACACACACACACACATTTTTAAAAAGCACATAAGTGAAATGCCAAGACAATGGTATGGACAAGGAATGGTGGGAAAGATGTAGAGGGTGGGTGGGATCATGGAAGTCTGAATTTAAGAGGTGAGCTTAAGCTGCACTTGAATAAAGCATAGATCAGTATGTATTTCAGAAAACTGCAGGCTGTCAACACTTTGGCTTTTAGGATACCTGGATTAATAATGCCAAGTGAGGGATACCACCAGTTAGAGACTCGAAGCTATTACACTGCTTATACATTTGTTGTAGGTATTCTGACATCTCCTGACCATGGGCTGCATGACCCAGAGAGATGTTCCTTTCTCATGTAAGTGAAATGTGATTCAGCTTCCCCAGCCATGCCTTTGTGTGCTCTCTCAGAACAAAAGCTGTCATCTGAGCTGAACATCACCAGTGTGGCCCTCAGCCGGGATATTGGAACAACCACTGAATGAGATGAGAACATAAAACTGGTATCTTTTGTGATCAGCATAATTTAAGAACTTGGAATCTGTGGCAATAATGACTAAAATGATAAGCGCTGGTTTTCAAATAAAACGTAATGGGAAGCCTGGAAAAGAAATAGCTTCTAAAATGAAACTCAAAATGAAGCAAATTAAGTCTCAAGTATATTCTATGCAAGTCCCTGATGACTGTGTGGAGTGGAGGGAGGAGGAGGAGTGTTTTATTTCTCTGACTGTACTCTTTTTTTTTCTTCTGACTAACTGCATGCTGACTCAGAGGTCCAAAGTTATTTATAAATCTGGATATTTAGAAATAAAGGTTTGGGGGGATTTTAATTAGAGCGAGCATTTATTGATTGTGATAGGATATATCTGCTATATGATTTCACAACCATAAGTTAAATTATTACAGAGCTGGTAAAATCTACATGATGTAAATAGTTTGGTATTCTGCATCTAAAAAATAGCATCATATCAACTTGAAAACTGACACCAGCTTGAATTCTATGTGCTACTCTCTTTGAATACTAAAATTGAGAAATCCAAAGGCACTATTTTCTTCTGCTGTGATGTGAGAAAATATGTATATCACATTGTAATAAAACTGAGAACAACCAAGTTAACAGGAAAAGCCAAATTTTTTCCAAAACTAAAAAGACTATTGTTATGAAGACAAATACATCTTTCTCCTTGTATGACAGGAGTACAGATTTATGGTTTAGCAGGAATTTGTCACTAGTCAAGAACCCCATGTGGGAAACTAAAATATCTGCTGCATTATTCCCTCAAGAGAATTTACCTATTATTGAAGACCCACTATATTAAAAAGTATGTACCTATTGGCTTTCACCTTTTTCACAAGACTGATACTCTTTTCTCAGGATTGTGTGCATGCTCAGTCACTTCAGTCATGTCTGACTCTTTGCGACCCCATGGACTGTATGTAGCCTGCCAGGCTCCTCTGTCCATGGAATTCTCCAGGCAAGAATATTAGAGTGGGTTGTTAGGCCCTCCTCCAGGGATCAACCCAAGGATCAAACCAGCATCTCCTGAGTCTCCTTCACTGCAGATGGATTCTTTACCCATGAGCCACTGGGGAAGCCCATTAAAAGAATGGAAAGTTTATGCCAGAAAACCTTGAGGTCAAATCCAGATCTGACCATTGATGATATATACTAATAGGAGACAGTGACCAAATGTTGGAGTCTCAGACTCCTCATCTATAAAAGGAAGAAATTAACCCCGACCCTAAAGTATTATTTTGAGGATTACTGGGAATGCAGCAGCAGCATCCTGGCACATGACATTCACTCAATAAATGTTAAATGTAGACTAACTCAGATGTGTTCTTTCTTGATTCTTCTTTCATAAAAGAAGATCAATCGATTCAAGCTAGCAAACCAAGAAGGAATGAAGAAGGAATGACAGTACTTTGAGTTTTTAAATGGGAAGTTACCCTCCACTATACACAAGATGAATGCATGTAAATAGCATCCGTGGACATCTATAAAAAGCAGGAGAAGCCTGGGAGCCAGTCAGAAGTGAGAAGAACTAGGGAAGTGATGCCAAATTGTGAAGATTCCTTATAAGTTGCTAGAACTTCAAGAAAGGCTGTGCTTCAATTTACAAGTGGAAGAGGTCCAGTGGCTCTTTCACCAGATCACAAGTGGATCACTGCTCAGAACACAGACCAGGTAGGAGTGATTCACAGAGAAAATACCACACTCAACTAAGCCAGCGGCTTCACGAGAAGGGTATCACTTGACCATATCCCACTGTGCCTGGCACATAGTATGCACTAATATTTGTTGAATGATGAGTGCATGGCACCAACAAAAGTAGTTAGAAAGAAAGCAGAGATCAAGTGCTTAAGTAGATGCTCAATAAAATATTTTTGAATGGAACAAATGAAGTGAAGAACAAATAATACAATAAAGGAATGAACAAATGAAAAGGGTTCCTTTGGGGCTACCAAGCAACAAATAAAAGAACACACATGTTCCAGAACGCCTACCAGGGAAATAATTTGAAGTCCATGACAAAAATCAGGATTCATGGTAGGCTTTGCAGGGAAGCAAGAATATCAAGTTGGCCATTTCAGAAATTACTGTGGCACCATTTTTGTTCTCTCCATCTTCAGCCCTTCAGACACACACCTCAGAATATCTCTTTCCAAGTAAGAGATAAAAGCTAAGTATCTAAAACGTGGCACAGTGGTGTTAATTCCAGCCTGTTTTCTTTGCAGGATATAACTTACAGATGATAATGCTCTATAAGTCAGTGTCTTCTAAAGCTGGGTAGACACCAACACTACTGATTACAGGGCCTACATACAGAAGCTTGCTTATTCACATGCCACCTCTAATCATTGGAGAAAATTTATACTCAAAAAGAAATTAAACAAACACATATGAGCAATTAAAAGCTTAATAATATATCAAATAAAGCCACAATTCTTACTAAGAGTTCACTCAGAAAGTTGACTTTTTTAATTCCCTGACTGTTAAAGGATATGTCTTCAAGACTGATTATTTTTCTCCAGAAATCATTTGGTTTAAAGAAGATCCAGATTGTTTCAAGCCAAACTAGGTGACTATCACTTTAAGTATTACCTTGAACTATTAGGAAACTACCTACCCTTGTTTTCGAAGGCAACTTTCCACGAACTGGACAACCACATGATTCCAAGAATGACACCTATCAGTGGAGAGCTTACCTGATATTATGGATTCAAAACTATTAAGCATCTAAAAGGAGTCAATTCTTCTGTATAAGTAACTGATACTCAAAAACACATGCTAATTTTCCTACAGCATTTTTTTCTTATAGGCATTAACATTATATATTGCATCAGAATAGTAATTATTTTCAAATTCTAATATATAAAAAAAATTTAACTTTTACAAGAAAGTCAATTTCCTGACAAATAACATTTTTATTATAATGCCATCATGAATGAAAAAGATTGTGTTCAAGAAAATATAAAGAGAATCTGTTCAATATTTCTTAACATATATGCTCCCTCATGGTCTCTGTTTTATTTTCAGTGATAATCTTTATATTGTCTTATCTCAGCAATCTGTACCCATTTGTTTTACCACATGTCTTCTGATTCATTCAACAACACCCCCAATAAAATTAGCATTATGAGAGCACAATTCTCCCCTTTTCTGACTAATGATTTAGTGAGAAATTTAGGATTGATTATATGGGGGCATCTATAGTCTGGAAAAAAAATTAAAAGGAATAAAACTAGATAACTACCTCTGTGACTATCCATCTCTAACTTAACTTACATAAGGTAAGAAACTACCACATCTCGTTCTCAGAAGTGAACCAAGGCTCCTTAATGTCTTTTTTAAAGACTTTTTACATATCTCTATTTTTCAAGACCATCTCCATGGAAAAGAAATGCAAAAAAGCAAAATGGCTGTCTGGAGAGGCCTTACAAATAGCTGTGAAAAGAAGAGAAACAAAAAGCAAAGGAGAAAAGGAAAGCTATAAGCATCTGAATGCAAAGTTCCAAAGAAGAGCAACAACAGATAAGAAAGCCTTCTTCAGCCATCAATGCAAAGAAATAGAGGAAAAGAACAGAATGGGAAAGACTAGAGATCTCTTCAAGAAAATTAGAGATACCAAGGGAACATTTCATGCAAAGATGGGCTCAATAAAGGACAGATATGGTATAGATCTAACAGAAGCAAAGATATTAGGAAGAGGTGGCAAGAATACACAGAAGAACTGTACAAAAAAGATCTTCACGACCCAGATAATCACGATAGTGTGATCACTCATCTAGAGCCAGACATCCTGAATATGAAGTCAAGTGGGCCTTAGAAAGCATCACTACGAACAAAGCTAGTGGAGGTGGTGGAATTTGAGTGGAGCTATTTCAAATCCTGAAAGATGATGCTGTGAAAGTGCTGCACTCAATATGCCAGCAAATTTGGAAAACTCAGCAGTGGCCACAGGACTGGAAAAGGTCAGTTTTCATTCCAATCCCAAAGAAAGGCAATGCCAAAGAATGCTCAAACTACCGCACAATTGCACTCATCTCACACGCTGGTAAAGTAGTGCTCAAAATTCTCCAAGCCAGACTTCAGCAATACGTGAACCGTGAACTCCCTGATGTTCAAGCTGGTTTTAGAAAAGGCAGAGGAATCAGAGATCAAATTGCCAACATCCTCTGGATCATGGAAAAAGCAAGAGAGTTCCAGAAAAACATCTATTTCTGCTTTAGTGACTATGCCAAAGCCTTTGATTGTGTGGATCACAATAAACTGTGGAAAATTCTGAAAGAGATGGGAATACCAGACCACCTGACCTGCCTCTTGAGAAACCTATATGCAGGTCAGGAAGCAACAGTTAGAACTGGACATGGAACAACAGACAGGTTCCAAATAGGAAAAGGAGTACGTCAAGGCTGTATATTGTCACCCTGCTTATTTAACTTATATGCAGAGTACATCATGAGAAATGCTGGACTGGAAGAAACACAAGCTGGAATCAAGATTGCTGGGAGAAATATCAATAATCTCAGATATGCAGATGACACCACCCTTATGGCAGAAAGTGAGGAGGAGCTAAAAAGCCTCTTGTTGAAAGTGAAAGAGGAGAGTGGAAAAGTTGGCTTAAAGCTCAACATTCAGAAAACGAAGATCATGGCATCTGGCCCCATCACTTCATGGGAAATAGATGGGGAAACAGTGGAAACAGTGTCAGACTTTGTTTTTTTGGGCTCCAAAATCACTGCAGATGGTGACTGCAGCCATGAAATTAAAAGGCGCTTACTCCTTGGAAGAAAAGTTATGACCAACCTAGATAGTATATTCAAAAGCAGAGACATTACTTTGCCGACTAAGGTCCGTCTAGTCAAGGCTATGGTTTTTCCTGTGGTCATGTATGGATGTGAGAGTTGGACTGTGAAGAAGGCTGAGCGCCGAAGAATTGATGCTTTTGAACTGTGGTGTTGGAGAAGACTCTTGAGAGTCCCTTAGACTGCAAGGAGATCCAACCAGTCCATTCTGAAGGAGGTCAACCCTGGGATTGCTTGGAAGGAATGATACTAAAGCTGAAACTCCAGTACTCTGGCCACCCCATGCGAAGAGTTGACTCATTGGAAAAGACTCTGATGCTGGGAAGGATTGGGGGCAGGAGGAGAAGGGGACGACAGAGGATGAGATGGTTGGATGGCATCAGGGACTTGATGGATGTGAGTCTGAGTGAACTCTGAGAGTTGGTGATGGACAGGGAGGCCTGGCGTGCTGCAATTCATGCAGTCACAAAGAGTCAGACATGACTGAGCGACTGAACTGAACTGATTTTAAGAGCAAGAAAAAAGACCAATTTAAGATGAAGGTCCTTGTGCATGGCATATTAGTTGCTAATCTATCAGACATTATCCTTTTCTTACTTAGAGGAAGAGAATGGCTTTGTTTGAGAATTTATCTCTTTCTTCTCAATCTTGAGGATGTGAAGAATGGATAAACCCAGATTTGTCTAATCCAGGGAAGCAAAGTGGGCCATCTGTTGTATAAATAAAATTTTATTGGAATACATTCATGCCATTCCTTTACATATATCTCTGATTGTTTGTTCACTGCATTGGCAGAACTGAGTGACTGCAGCAAAGACTATTCTGCCTGCAAAACCTGAAGTATTCTTTATCTGGCCCTTTACAGAAAAGTATGCTACCCACTGGTTAAGCTAATCCTAATCATCTCCTTTTACTCACCTGTGACTGGTTTGAATCAATGCATATGACACAATCCTAATCAGTAAGGTAAATAGAGAAGTCAGTGAAGACTTCTGAAAGAGCTTCCTTACTAATCAAGAGAAACACACACAAAGAAATAATCTCTTTTCTTCTTTTCGCTGTTGATATGTCTGTATGTGTCTGTGTTCAGTCATGCCCGATTCATTGCGACCCCATGGGCTGTAGACTGCCAGGCTCCTCTGTCCATGGGACTTCCCAGGCAAGAATACTGGAGTGGGTTGCCATTACCTTCTCCAGGGATCTTCCCAACCGAGGGATCTAACCCATGTCTCTTGTGTCTCCTGCACTGGCAGGTGGTTCTTTACCAGTTATCACCTGGGAGATATGTCTGTACCTGCCTATCCCAGAGCTTCTTTTTAAGTAAAATAATAAAGATACTCATTTGTAGGCCTGCTGAGTTAGCACTTAGTTTCACCTGCAGCCAACAGCTTTCTAATAATATTCTCAGATCATGGAATGTCAGAGAAATGACTGGCCGGGGAGAGACAGGAGAAAAGACGTGAAGAGGCTAAGGAAATAGCTCCTCTGAAAGGACATTCTATTTTTATAATAAGATAGTATTGTGAGAATGATGGAAGACCCACACTGCTTTCTACAGAACCGAGAGAATTGTATACTTACTGCACTTATAAAAATTCTACTGTAAGCAATTAGAGCTACTTACCAATAATTCATTGCCACAGAGTCATTAGGATAGCTATGTATTTTTGAACAAAATGACAGATTATTTCTCAGGTAACTTGAGGAGGAAGACATTACTAAATTTATATTACTTTAATATTTTTCTTGGGCTCCAAATCACTGCAGATGGTGACTGCATCCACGAAATTATAAGACGCTTGCTCCTTGGAAGCAAAGTTATGACAAACCTAGACAGCATATTAAAAAACAGAGGCATTACTTTGCAAACAAATGTCTGTATAGTCAAAGCTATGGTTTTTCCAGTAGTTATGTATGGATGTGAGAGCTGGACCATAAAAAGTTTGAGCATCGAAAAATTGATGCTTTTGAACTGTGGTGTTGGAGAAGACTCTTGAGAGTCCCTTGGACTGCAAGAAAGATCAAACCAGTCAATCCTAAAGGAAACCAATACTGAATATTCATTGGAAGGACTGATGCTGAAGCTGAAGCTCCAAGTACCTTGGCCACCTGATGGAAGAACTGACTCATTAGAAAAGACCTTGATGCAGGGAAATATTAAAGGCAGGAAGAGTAGGAGACGACAGAGGACGAGATGGTTGGATGGCATCACCGACTCAATGGACATAAGTCTGAGCAACCTCCAGGAGATGGAGAACAGGGAAGCCTGGCATGCTGCAGCCATAGAGTCACGAAGAGTCAGACATTACTGAGAGACAACAACGATCAATGTAATAGTATGATTTAAGTCAACTGCATTTAGAATGCCATTCATTCAACAGATTTTACCACATACCCACTATGTGCTAGGCATTTGAGATACAGTAAAATACAAAGAAAAAAGACCTTTATTCTTGAGAAGCTTTTAATACAGTGGAGGCAGTCATATAATAATCTGTAAGAGTAAATAAATAAGCAAGGAGAAGAGTATGATAGAAGGTTACAGAGCATAATCGGGGAGGTGCGACTATTAGAGAGATTCTGGGGGAAGGAAAGGATGCTGTATTAAATAGAGGTGTTCACATGAATGTAAGGGGATGCAATTTGAGTAAAAACATAAAATAATTAGAGAGATAAAAGAGTAAGTCAGTAAGAAGATTCAGAGAGAACCAAAGTTAAAATGTAGGTCTGTGCATAGTATGTTCAAGGTTGTTGTGGCTGAAGCAGAATGAGAGAAAAGTAGCAGAAGATAAAATTGAGAAGCTATACCCCGTAGGTCATTGTGAGGGCTCCAGCTTACACTCAGAGTGAAATAGATGGTAAATGCAAAAGTTTCAGCTAAGGAATGTCATGATTTGACACACAATTTAAATACATCACACTTTGCTGAAACTAGACAATGGTGATTGGGCAAGTGGGGTAAACATCGAAGCAGGAGAACTATGACGAGGCTATAGCAGGGGTCCCCAACCTCTAGGATCTAATGCCTGATGATCTGAGGTGAAGTTGTTGTAATAATAACATAAATAAAGTGCAAAATAAATGCAATGCCCCTGAATCATCCTGAAACCATCCCCCCAAAGTAGGTAGAAAAACTGTCTTCCATGAAATCAGACCCTGCTGCCAAAAAGGTTGGGGACCACTGATCTATAGAGATGATAGTAACTCAGAGAATCCCATGGACAAAGGAGCCTGGTGGGCTACAGTCCATGGGGTCACAAGAGTCGGACACGACTTAGTGACTAAACCAACCAACCAACCAAAGCAGAAAGTAATGAAAGCGAAGGTGCTAAAGGACTTTCTATTTCAGAGTGTGTTGTACATACAAGTGTATGTGTATTTCTATGTTTACATTTTTTAACTTTCAGTAATTTCAAAAATACTGCAAGTTGCAAACATTTAGAGGTATTCTTTACCTCTAAACCCTTTACCCAGATTCACCTCATGTATTAGTTTCTTAAGGTGCTGTCACAAAGCACCACAAGCCAGGTGTTTAAAACAATAGGAATGTATTGTCTCACAGATTTGAAGGCCAGAAGTGGGAAAATTCGGTGTCAGCAGGGCCAGGCTCCTTCTGAAACCTGCAAGGGGATGCCTGCTTGTCTGTTTATAGCTTCTGAGGGGTTGCTGACAATCTTTGGTGTTCCTTAGTTTGCAGCTGCGTAACTCCAATCTCGGTCATTCTGTTTTCATGGCCTTCTCCCTGTGGGCCTCTGTGTCTTCACCTGCCCTCCTATGAACTTTCTGCAGACCCATAATGGGCAGAGTGTGTGGGCTGCCTGGCCCACTGACAACCCCCTCAGCCTTCTGGATCAGCTGTGGACACTTAACAAGACCTAAACAGGCTTTGCAACTTGGTCTTCACACAACATCATCTCCCATAGCTCGTCTTACTCTCATGTGTGCTGCCTTCAGCCCTACTTGGCCCAGCCCTCACCTCTGTGGGGTAAAGATGCATCATAGGTCTTGGGTCAAGTTCTGTTCCTTTGTGGGACTGGACATTTTTCAATTCTTTGTTATTGAATAAACAAACCCGTTTCAGAAAAATAAAAGTGATATTAAATCAGGGGCCCAAGGTACCCTACCACGACCACATCTTAAATAATTATATACACAATAACACATTTTCAAATAAAGGCATATTCCAAGTTACTAAGGATTAGACCATCAATGAGTCTTTTCTTAGGGGGCACAATTCAACTGCTAACACCTACTTATAACATTGTGTCCTATTGGCTTTCTTCATACATATTCATATTAGTCTTTCTACAATATTTGAGACAGGGTCATGGACTTATACCTAAATATTGCAATATTTCTTTAAAAAAGGATATTTCCTACTACACACAGAGTTCAGTTACTTACTTCATTAAAATGAGTATGTATACAGAACTTTAACCTAATCTGCTGGTTTCATTTCTGTCTTGTTAATTCAGCTATTAATATCCTTTATAACATTGCATTTCTTATATTTTAAGGTCCAGGCTATATCTATTTAGTCATCACATATCTCTTATATCTTTTTATCTGTTAAAGTTCACCAGCTTTTCTTTTTCTTTTATGATATTGATATTTTTGAAAAATAAAGTTGATGGGCCATTTTTATAGTCCTTTATATCATCTTAATATTATCTTTCTAGAGTTTATATTCCTTCAGATTTAGAAGGCAAGTGTATTTTTATATAGGGGAGTCCTGAGGTTTTAGAGACAATCAGGGCCAGGCCACTCTATAATTGACAATACCAGAGATGCTAGGATATATGGAGGACATTCTCCACACAGAAAGAAATGCTGCAGCAAAGGAAGAATAGACTAAGTATTTGAGGAATAGCAACTATGGAAAAACTTTTGTTTCAGGAGAATATGGGCAGAGGAAGTAAGTCAGCTCCAGTAAAGATGCATCCTATGAATGGGAAAGGTTTAGGTGTCCTCCCAAAGCTGGTGGTGTTTGCGAGGACATCCACTTGGTGTCCTCCCAAAGCTGGTGGCACCAAAGCTGGTGCCACAGAAATGGACGGTAGTCAAAGCAAGTATATTATATGGTGCTTGATTTAAGCAGCCTGTAATCCCCTGGAAAAGGAAATGGCAACCAACTCCAGTATTTTTGCCTGGGAAATCCCACGGATAGAAAAGCCTGGTGGTCTACGGTGCATGGTGTCCCAAAGAGCCAGACACGACTTCACAACTGTATGCATGCATGCTCATTCACTTCATTCGTGTCCGACTCTGCTATCCTATGGACTGCAGCCCACCAGGCTCCTCGGATCATGGGATTCTCCAGGCAAGAATACTGGATTCGGTTGTCATCCCTCCTCCTGGGGATATTCCCAACCCAGGTATTGAACCTGCGTCTCCTGTGTCTCCTGCATTGCAGGCAGGTTCTTTACCACTGAGCCACTGGGGAAGCCCTGATTTAGACACTAAAAACAACAAATCTTAACAGTAAAGCTATAGGTATTTCAAATCTGTTATATTCCTGGATCACATGGAAAACACACATACAAACATATACCTGTTTTCTCTAATTATTTTTTTAAATACTGGGGAGACAGTGTATTGGGGAATATTTGGGAGGAATCAGGGCAAATGACTGTGAGAAGGAGAAAAATGGCAAACCATGACTTAGAGACGGTTTTACATGCTCTGCTATGAGGTATACTCACACATTTCTCCAGCTCTTTTCTCTTGTAGCATCATTAATACAGAGGCTATGCTGCTTACTGATTTGTTGTGTTTGTATGGAAATATAACATTCTAGGTAAACTCGAAGTGGGGGAAGTAAGAGCTGAGGTCTATGTCTCAGTTAATAGAAGATAAAAGAAGAAAGAAAAAAACTAAATCTGGAAGCCTGAGAACAAAGGAACCAAAATGCTGAGAATTAGTAAACATTTCTGGGAAAGTGCTAAGTTCTCAAAGCTACTGAATTGTTAAAGTTAAAGCCACAAACACCAAAGAGTAAAGATCAAGCCCTAAGATAATAGGAGTCTGGATCTCCTAAGTTTCAGACCCTGAAAAAGATCTAGGATGTTAATTTAGACCCAACTAAAGAAAATAAGGATTCTAGCAGCCACCAACTAGTGGACAATCCTAAGAGAATACAAGGATGGTGACCTTGCACATGGGGAAAGAGACACTCTATGAAGAATAAAAGGGCAGCAGAGGCCAGGCTGAGCGAGATACCCCAATTCCTGCCCTACAGGGCATAGGTTTCTCAAAAAATGAAATTCAGAGAAAAGATGAGTCATTTGTCTCCATGCATTCATCCAAGAGGAAAAAGGAAGTCAGCAATGTGCCCTATAGGTGCCAATTCAGTTCTAGCCTCTGAGCACGCGCAGGCCCTGCTCAAATCACAGGTGTTGTTTGGTAAGCGTGGTCTCTTAAGGCTAAGGACATACAACAGTCATGGGCCTGGTTCCAGAGAGGAGACTGGGTCTGAGGCATAAATTTCAGGGAAGAGAGCATGGCCAACACATGGATGAACTCCAGGCTCAGGCAGAGCCCAGGGCTGAACAACTCTGTGATTGCAGACCCTCCTTCTTCCTTAAGCAAAGCAAAGTGATAAGTGTCACATCTACACGCTTCACATAGATTCTAAGAATCACTTTTTTTTTTTTTTTTTTAGGAAGAACAGTCAATTCAGAAACAAACAATTCAGAACAGTCAGTCAAGATATCATGGATTGATGTCCTAGAAACACCGAGAAGGTCAACTGTGTCTGAGGCACTCTCTTTCTATGTTTCCAAGGAGCCTGTGTCCCCATTCTGGATCTATCAGGAAGTGTCCAGGATTCAAGATATCGCACTTAGCCCTGCTCTGGGCTCTGTCTTTGAGCCAAGCATCTTCAGTGTGCCTGAAAATCCTCCTCTGTTCCATCTCAGAAGGGAAATAACTGTCAATGAACATCTCAAAAGGGAAATAACTGTCAATGAACATCTCAAAAGGGAAATAACTGTCAATGAAAAATTTTAGTCCATGTGGACAAAATGTATTTCACTAGCTTGTTTTCTGAAAGAGATAGTCTTTATTTCTTCAATCCCAAAATATTTTTTGGTCCAATTACATTTGTTTCTTCTAATGAGAGAGTTGTGTCTTCTAGCTCTGGTGCATGTGCAGTTGAAGTTTATACTCTCAGCAGTTTGGGCTGATTAAATAAGCATCATTCTCAAATATGACATTCTATGCAAGCCTTTGATTGCATGGCCATTATGTCCCATTATATACCATCCAGTTATGAAAGAGCTGTTCTCCTTTCAAGTGGGCACAAAAGTCTTAATTGATTGAGTTCCAAGTTGACAAACAGATAAAGACTAACAAACCAGACTCTCTATTGCCTGTTATCCAACAGAGAACAATCTCTATTAACCATCAATCTACTTGCAGAGCTCACCAAATGGTGAGACCATAACACCAAACAGCCAATCATTCCTGAAGCTAATGAGAAATAACTTATTTGGCTAAAAAGACACGCTTCTGCCCAAGTTAAAAAAAAATTGCAAAAAAAACCCCACATAAAATTAGCAGAGAAAAAAATTAAGATAAAAAAACAAGGTCAGGAAAAATCTGTCTCTCCTGAAGTCAAGATAAGGCATAAGTTCGCTTGATTTTCCTATGAAGTACTTATTTCTCTTGTGACAAACAATAGTTTGTCTGCTGAAACTATTGGATATATCAGTGGAAGATCTCCAGAACTTGTACAATGTAATTAATTTTTTAAATGTTAAAATAATTGTCACAAAGATAAAACTGACAGGTGTAAAAGAGTTTATTTTACTTATAATGAGGGAGCTAGTCATATGCTATAGGTGCTTCCTGTTTCTTGTTTAAGTTGATCCTTGAATAACATGGGTCTAAACCTGCACAGTCCACTGCAATAAATACAATACCTGTATTTTCATTTTGTAGTTCTTTAACTAAATGTGGGGACATGATTGTGTTTGATTAGAGATCATAAGATGTGGATTCAAAAGAACTAGTGTTTGAGTCCTGAGTCTATGAAAACTGTTTCAGCGTCCTGCTCTTGGGTGAGTCATTTATCAGTTCCTTTGTTTTTGAGGAAGACATAGCACCCAGATTTTCAACTATGTGAGGATTCTAACCCACATTGTTCAAAGCTTAACTATATTTTATAAGTAAATCTAAGGATTTGGAATATATGTTGTGAGTCATTGAACTTAATGAAAAATCCCTGAAGATGTGAATTAGAGCTAAATTTTTATTCTGTTATATGTATATAGCTCTTTTTTTATCCACCATTTTTAGAGTTGATTTGTCAGTATTTGTGAACGCCAAAGGCATGCTCGATATAATTCAAAACAAAGAACAGAGCACCTGCTGTGAGGAACAGTCATTTGAAGTTAAACAAAATCATTCAGGGAAAAAAAAAAAGAAAAAACATGCTGGGCTAGTGTCTCTATTTCAAAAGTACCACAGTTCTCCTCAACCAAGACAAAAATCAAACTTATGGGGAAATTTTGCTTAGAAAATAGCTTCCAAATAACCAATAACTGGGTTATAGGAAAGTATATTTACTTTTATTAATGCTATAATGAATTACATATTCAACATCTTCTTGGTTGATTGACGCATAATTGTAAATAGTGAAGTGAAGTCGCTCAGTCGTGTCCAACTCTTTGCGACCCCATGGACTGAGGAGCCTACCAGGGATTTTCCAGGCAAGAGTACTGGAGTGGGGTGCCATTTCCTTCTCCAGGGGATCTTCCCGACTTAGGGATTGAACCTGGGTCTCCCGCATTGTAGGCAGACACTTTACTGTCTGAGCTACCAGGGAAGGTGAATTTTAAATAGTAACTCAGATAATTTTTAACATATACAATGAGCTGCATATTCAGCTGGCCATCCTATAATTTTAAATACTAGTACAGACTGTTCATGAAAGTGAAAGTCGCTCAGATATGTTTGATTCTTTGTGACCTCATAGACTATACAGTCCATGTACTTCTCCAGGCTAGAATACTGGAGAATACTTCTCCAGGGGATCTTCCCAACACAGGGATTGAACCCAGGTCTTCCTCATTGAGGGCAAGTTCTTTACCAGCTGAGCCACAAGGGAAACAGAATGTTCATAATAGTTCATAATAATGAAAGTGAAAGTGTTAGTTGCTCAGTTGTGTCCCACTCTCTGCGACCCTATAGACTGCAGCCCACCAGGCACCTCTGTACATGGACTTCTCCAGGCAAGAATACTGGATTGGATTGCCATTTTCTTCTCCAGGGGATCTTCCCAACCCAGGGATTGAACCCAGGTCTCCTGCACTGCAGGCAGATTCTTTACCATCTGAGCCACCATGGAATCCCTTCATAATAATAGATGGTAGATATTACATACTGGTTGCCTAATGGAAATAAAACTACTCAGTAAGAAAGGAATAAACAAGCATAACTAATATTGTATCTCCAGACTTCATTAACAGTGATTAACAACTTTACATCATCTCTATGAAGTTAATACTATGAATTTATTTATAGTCTTGCCTTTGAATAGCTACCAACAATAAATAGGTAGTAGGAAGGTAGGTAAGTGGGTAAAT
Source organism: Aepyceros melampus (assembly GCA_006408695.1). Taxonomy (NCBI): domain Eukaryota; kingdom Metazoa; phylum Chordata; class Mammalia; order Artiodactyla; family Bovidae; genus Aepyceros; species Aepyceros melampus. Next base: position 672,679 of record SJXQ01011762.1, read on the forward strand.
GGATAGATAGATAAACAGACTAACTTGAGTAAAAGAAAAAGGAAAGTATAGTTGAAAACTGATTTTCCACTTATAAATGGCTATCACTGGCTGCATCCTGAAAAAGGCACCATCTAGTGTCCTGGCTGAGAATGCCAGCCTCAGCAGTACTATCCGAAACACTTTGAAGCATAAGTGTTAACATGGTGGAATACCATATAACCGATGATAATTTACACCTCGCTAGAACCTACTGGTTTTATTGTCTTCTCAAGAATCCATCACCGTTGGGAATGGATTTTCTGTGCTTACTGTCAACGTTTAGAGGCATTCAATACCTATTACTGCAGGGGAACCAGCAATAATACACAGATCACCAATTAAAATTGGTTCCTAGTATTTGCTTATCTACTGTTTCATTTTGTATATGGAAATGTAATCAAAACTACAAAATCTGGTGTTATTTCTATTTTCTTTGGGAATTTATCCTTGATCAGCCCCTACCACATGTCCATTCAACCTGTTATCGACAGGATACATTTTTTTTTAATAGTCTAGTTAGAAGGAAAATATGGTAGTTCAAAATGGAATGAAACTCACTAATTCATCAGTGGTTAAAAGGAACTTTAGCCTTTTTTTTTAATATTAATTGACAAGCCAACCAGCCATTGTACTAAAACAGAATCATTTATAAAGACAGCAAATTTATAGGAGGAAATAACACTGGATTATTAGTCAGGAGACTGAGAGCTTCATTCTCAGTATAATATGACAAAGGATAATTGATTTCATCTTCCTGTCCTGTGTTTTCGTCTTTTCCTCAAAAATTAAACCAAATATTTGCTAGTGGAATTTCACTCAAATGACTCCTGGTTCTTGACACATTCTGCGAATGTAAATTTTCAGAATTTCACACAAGTCACCCATCCCTTTATGCATGGCTTATCAGTGACACCCCATCACCTTTGCCACCCATATATCTGAGTAACAGCAGATTGGCTAACAGTTTTTAAACATTTGGCACCTTCTAAAACCCCTGGAGGTGGCCAATTTTTCAGTCATTTTAAAATGATGAGAAAACGTTTTACAAAACAGGAATTTGCTATATGGCTCAAGAAACTCAAACAGGGACTCTGTATCCACCTAGAGGGGTGGGATGGGGAGGGAGATGGGAGGTTCAAAAGGGAAGGGATATATGTATAGCTATGGCTGATTCATGTTGAGGTTGAACGGAAAACAACAAAATTCTGTAAAGCAATTATCCTTCAATAAAAAAATTTAAAAAGTGTTATGGTAATCTTCCAAAAGAAGCTTTTTTGAAAGTCATGTTGGAGTCATAATAGCCAATAGCTTTTCATGTTTATTTTAAGCAGAATCAGTTTGTTTTAGCAGATAAAGCACATTCCACTGATAAACTAAAAACAAATTCCCCACATAGTTGCCTTCAGTAAAATGTTAAACACAGTGAGTCTGGCCTAATCACAAGCAGTAACCAGATGCCTAGGCAATATTTGACACATGACTTATCTGTCAATGCTCAGAGACACGTACTCAATTCACTCTGAATTTGACCTTGATTGTCTTATAGACTCTGTCAATCACAATGACATGTGATTCTTCAATCCAAAGTAAATTTCCTCTATAACTACAATCAGATGGTTGCTAAAGCATCACTGTCAGTCACTGGTTTATCCCCAACAATATGCTTTCTAGGCGTGTGCATGGCAGTCAACAAACTTTCATTTAAAATGCCACTGAAAGACAATTCATACTATTTGAGATAAGTTTGCCAGAGCTAGCTGTCAGGACAGTCCAACTCAAGGAACTGAAATGCAGAACTTTATTCAACTGATAAGGAAGGTCAAGAGTAACCCTAAGAGTCATATTAATCAACTAATCAAACAACCAAATTTTTCTATTTGAAAGGTTTCAAATTGAAGCCTGTTACACAATATTTAAGGAAATATGGATCATTCAAAATCTTTTTCCTAGGACCACCAAGAAGCAAGTGGACCAAAAATAATTATTTCTAATTGGGAAACCATGAGACAAAGTTTGTTGTCAAAGAGAGACAAATGTGAACCCAGTTGACTATGTGCCATACAAGTTTGTAAAGTAAAACTTTCTGAGCCTTACTTTTCAAACAGGTAAAATTAAGAAATACAACTTACCTTGCTGGGCTATATGAAGACTAAATTAGGTAATACCTGTAAGTATACTTAGCAACATATACAACCTAGGAAATAGTTCACAAATGTTAGTTCCATCATTCAGTTCAGTTCAGTTCAGTTGCTCAGTTGTGTCCGACTCTTTGCGACCCCATGAATGGCAGCACGCCAGGCCTCCCTGTCCATCACCAACTCCCGGAGTTCACTCAGACTCACGTCCATCGAGTCCGTGATGCCATCCAGCCATCTCATCCTCTGTCGTCCCCTTCTCCTCCTGCCCCTAATCCCTCCCAGCATCAGAGTCTTTTCCAATGAGACAACTCTTCGCATGAGGTGGCCAAAGTACTGGAGTTTTAGCTTTAGCATCATTCCTTCCAAAGAACACCCAGGGCTGATCTCCTTTAGAATGGACTGGTTGGATCTCCTTGCAGTCCAAGGGACTCTCAAGAGTCTTCTCCAACACCACAGTTCAAAAGCATCAATTCTTCGGCGCTCAGCTTTCTTCATCATCCAACTCTCACATCCATACATGACCACTGGAAAAACCATAGCCTTGACAAGATGGACCTTTGTTGGCAAAGTAATGTCTGTGCTTTTCAATATGCTATCTAGGTTGGTCAAGTTCCATCATTATCTTCTAGTAAATATTGACTGTAAAATATAGGAGCCATTCTAGGTAGGAGGCCTATTTTACCAAATTCTGAAATATAAGCTGATAAAATACATATAAATCAGAACATAAACTATATTATGAGTCATATTTATACAAGCATATATGATCAATATAATCAATATGCATATGCTATCTAATTCAGTAGCCACAAACCATACATAGCTATTGGGCAACTGAAATGTGGTTGATTTTTTTGGCTTATAACAATCATAAATAATTATTATTTCACACAGTTTTTGTGCATCAGGAATCTGGATACAGCTTAGCTGGGTGGTTCTGGAAGTTTTGGTCAAATGTCATCCAGAGATGGATGGCAAAGCTTGATTTAGCCTAGAAGATCTGTTTCCAAGACGACTCATTCACACAACCAGCAAGGCAGTGCTGGCCTGGGGCTAGATGCCTTAGTTCTCTGCCATGTGGACAGCACACAGGTCTGCTTGAGTACTCTTAAGGCTGCACAAAGGCCACTGGTTTCCCCCAGAACAAGTGAACAAAGACATGGCAAGGCAAAAACTACAAACTCTTTTTTTTTTCACTTACAGTTCTGACACAATACAATATGTTACAGTTGTACAGTATAGTATTGTGTAATTTTTAAAGGCTATACTCCATTTATAGATATTATTATAAACTATTGGCTATATTCTTTGTTATAAAATATATCCTTGTAGCTTTTATATACATAATAGCTTGTACTTCTTAATCCCCTACCCCTATATTGCCCTTGCTCCCTTACCTCTCCCTACAGGTAAACACTGGTTTGTTCCCTACATCTATAAATCTTTTATTTTTTGTTATGGTCACTAGTTTGCTGTATTTTTCAGCTTTCACATATAAGTGATACCATACAGTGTTTGTCTTCATCTATCTGGCTTATTTCACTTAGTGTAATACTCTCTAAGGACTTCCCTGATGGCTCAGTTGGTAAAAAGAAATCTGCCTGCAATGGAGCCCACCTGCAGCACAGAAGACCCGGGTTTGATCCCTGGGTCAGGAAGATCCCCTGAAGAAGGAAATGGCAACCCACTCCAGTACTCTTGCCTGGGAAAATTCCATGGACAGAGGAGCCTGGCAGGCTACAGTCCATGGGGTTGCAAGAGTCAGACATGACTTAGGACTGAAACATCACCAATACTCTCTAATATTGTCCATGTTGTTGCAACATCCTTATTGTTGCAACTGGAAAATTTTTCCATTCATTTTTTATGGCTGAGTAGTACTCCATTATATATAGATATCACATTTTCCTAATCCATTCATCTATAGCTCGGCACTTAGGTTGCTTCCATATCTTGGCAATTGTAAATAATGCTGCTATGAACACTGGGGCGCATACATCTTAGAATTATTGTTTGGGTTTTTACTTTTTCAAATAAATACTCAAGTGGGAAATCTCTGGGTTGTATGGTAGTTCTATTTTCAGTTTTTTGAGAAAGTTCTACACTGTTTTCCACAGTGGCTGCCCCAATTTACAGGACCACCAACAATGTACAAGGATCCCATTTTCTCCAACACCTCGTTAATATTTGTTATTTGTGTGCTTTGTGATGATGGCATTTCTGACAGGTGTGAAAAAACTGCAATGTTTTTAATGACCTGGACATCATACTCATTTATTTCCAAAATGTGGCTAATCTTAATGGAGATGCACTGTAAGCAAAATGCTTACCATGTTTCAAAGACTTACTATAAAAAGTGCAAGATAATTCATTAATAATTTTATACTGAATATCTCTGATTTAATGACTTTTTAAAATAAAATTCACCACTAAAACTAATTACACCTGCTTCTTGTAGCTTTTTATGTGACTACTAGAAAAATTGAAATTGGTTATATGACTTATATAATATTTCTGAAGGACAGTGCTGATATATATACATATACATATATATACACACACACACATATATACATTATGTATGTCTGTGTGCTCAGTCATGTCTGACTCTTTATGATCCCATGGACTGTAGCCTTCTGGCTCCTCTGTCCATGGGATTTTTCACACAAGAATACTAGAGTGGTTGCCATATCCTTCTCCAGGGTATTTTCATGACCCAGGGATCAAATCCACATCTCCTGTGTCTCCTTCACTGACATGCAGATTCTTTACCACTGAACCACCTGGGAAAGATTTAT